>CABHPP010147139.1:0-36442 GCA_902168425.1 Peromyscus attwateri
TACATCTTGTAAATGTGTTGATTGATATATCTTTTTTTTTTTTTTTGGTTTTTCGAGACAGGGTTTTTCTGTGTAGCTTTGCGCCTTTCCTGGGACTCACTTGGTAGCCCAGGCTGGTCTCGAACTCACAGAGATCCACCTGGCTCTGCCTCCCGAGTGCTGGGATTAAAGACGTGCGCCACCACCGCCCGGCTTGATATATCTTTTAAACAGAGATTATAATGTATGATCTAAAAGGAAGATTTTCTCTGTAAATCTTCATCTCCCTAACTGTCTACACTTGAAGTCTCCTAACATTATTTACATTGTTCAAAGTAAACTTGTGGTCTGATCCTAAAAGAGACTTAAGGATGATGTCATGTATGGAATGCAAAATCTATTCTAGTCTGGCTCATCTTGTAGTATTAGCCAAAGATGGATGCATGCTTTTACTAAAGAGATTTTTGTTCATTAATCATTTAAGTATGTGGAATGATTTAGTCCTGAGAAGACATATTAATTCTAAAACAGTTGTACCTCCAAAAAATAAGAAAATGTTTCTGAAACAAGCTTTCTTATATGGACTCAGATGGCCTTGATTCTAGTCAGTTTCTTCCCAGGGTAATGACCTTATTGTCCTCTTGATTAACCAACTGAATTCTTAAATAAAAGGGCTATACCCCCACTAAGTTTTAAAATTACTCATTTGAGTCATGTAGTCAACTGTCCATTGCAGTAATAGGTAAAGAATTTACATATGGAGCATGGCCTCTACTTCAGACCAGAAGAGGGGGAATAATTTCTTGTATACACTGCAAAGGGAAATACTATAGGCAATCAGCTGCTGGAGTTACCATTTTGAAATAGGACCTGACTGTGTCAGGGTAGGTCATTTTGTAATTTCCCATCATGTATTAATTTATGTCATGTGAATGGCAGGCCAGATTGGTGGCTGTACAACTTGTTATGGGGGGTTTAGCTTGAGCCAATGAATAATGAATTCCCAACTATGGGGTTCTCCTTTGCAGATATGTTCAGTCCTGTTCAGCATAGTTAAATCATCTCAGAAAGTTGAGAGACAGGTCATTGGCTGTAGCTGTATGTGTCAGGTTACAGATCTCAGCAGCTTACATTGCACATATGGCAATGTCGAACAGTATTTTATTAATGCCACTCCTGTACCAGGAAATGGATGGCTTTTTCTTTTTTTATTAAGAAATTTTTTATTCATTTTACATACCAACCACAGATCCCCCATCCTCCCTCTTCCCACCCCTATCCTTCTCCCCAACCCACCCCCCATTCCCACCTCCTCCTAGTCAAGGTCTCCCACGGGAATTCAGCAGAGCCTGGTACATTCAGTTGAGGCAGGTCCAAGCCCCTCCCCACTGCACCAAGGCTGCAGAAAGTATCATACCTTAGGCACTGGGCTCTAAAAAGCCTGCCCAAGCACCAGGAATGGATCCAGATCCTACTGCCTGGAGGCCCCCCAAACAGGTCAAGCTAAACAACTGTCTCACCTATCCAGAGGGCCTAGTCCCATCCCATGGAGGCTACACAGCTATTGGTTCAGTTCATGGTTTTCCACTAAGGTAGCTGGTTTTCTCTGTATGTTTTCCCATCATGATCTCAATGACCTTTGCTTATAGAATCCCTCCTCTCTCTCATCGATTGGATTCCTGGAGCTTATACACTTACACCTCTTTAGTGAGTTTCTTTTCTGAAACTCTTAACAAGGAAAACTATAACTACAACTATCTAATCTTTAACTAACTATAACTATAACTATCTAATCTCTAACTAACTATAACTATTTGATCTTCAACTCCCTCAGAGACCCAAGAAGGAAATATTATTAGCTAATAAAATAGGAGGTGCAAACAAGTGACTTTCAAAAAAATGTGAGTTGACACAAACAGCCTGGACAGTCACCCAAGGTTTCTCTGCAACATTGGGGCATCATTTTCAGCTTATAGGCTTAGTGTATCTGACAGACTCATTTATGAACTAGGATGTACACAAGGCTTACAGTTTGACTTCACATTGTGTGTGAGTAATCCATGTACCAGATAAACCTGAATTCCACCAATGTCATGTCATGATTCAGGATTTAAATTCTGGAAATTGTTGGTGTTTTGGAATTCAGCTGTCCATTCTTCTCAGCTTGTGGTTGGCTTCATCTTGGCATCCCATGGGTGCAGGGTGGGCTTCAAGTCCACTCAGTTCTTTCACAGCTTGGGGATATCTGTCATTTGGCAGTTTCTGTAAGGTTACTAAACAAACTATAGTTGGCTGTTTGAACAATGTAGGGTGTTCTATAAAATTATAATGCAGTGCTGAGATTGGTTCTCCTTTAAATTCCTCTGTCCAGGTCTGAGTATCTCTATGATCTGTTTTAATAAGCTGTTCTAAGACTTGTATCTTGGCACTCACATTAACCAATTTTTTTAGTGATAAAACAAAAATGATCAAACATAATATTTATAATTGACATTATGTAAATCCCATCTAAATTCATTATTCTCATATTTAATTGCTCCATTTGCAAACTGTCTGGCATATTATCATGCAGAGACCCAACTCCCTCCATTGTAATAGTGTTTCCCATTTTTTAAAGCTAGAAAATACTTCCTCTTTTAACTAATTGCTCCCTTTAAGAATTCCCAATTGTCTCACCAAATGTGCCAATGATGAAGATGATTCAGATAAAGAAAGGAAAACCTAGTCAGTGGGTTAGTGACTCTGGTTGCATGTAGCTATGGCCTGGGCTGGTAGGTGCAGAGCCACAGACAAAAGGCATTTTTGTGAATTGATGTCCCACAAGTTGGATGCCAGATGTAGCATGAATTCTAATTTGTCTTAATAGTAAAAACCTAGAAACAGATATTGAGGTAAATTCTGAAAGATCAGAGAGACAAAGGAGCAAGTTACAGCCAACTCTTACCTTGTCAATAACTCAGTCAAAAAGGGGGGAACTCCTGTCTCCACCCTGCCTTATTACTTCCTCTCTCTGACCAGCTATATCACTTCCTGTCTCCTGTCTGTACAGACCTCCAGACCTCTATGGTTAAGTAGTGCCTAGATCCAATCTCTGATCTTCAGGCAAGCTTTATTTGTTAGAGCACAAACAAAATATTACCACCCACAGGCATGTAACAACTTGGCCTAGAGCTATACATGTATACTGTACTATAATGCCCCCAGTCCTAAATTTGACATTTCAAATTAGATAGATAAAAATGAAACACTGAGGGAAGATTAATGAAGGTATTATAAAGATCAAAGCCAAATTTTAATCTAATTTATTCCATAGTAAACACTACCAAATATGTATTCAGTTTGTCTTAATTCTGAGTTTAGAACTTACCAGCAAAGAGAGAATTTTTAACCCCTCCATCAACACTTTCCATTTTATTTCCTTTTTTGTAAAACTGTAATAATATACTATTTAGGCTACTTCAAATGTCAACATGAGTGTTAAATGTATGTCAGCAGTTTCTATTGTTCATTCAAAACCATATTTAAGTGTACCTCAATGAGCATAAGGCCACACTGAATACTATTATAAAAAGACTCAGATATTATTCAATTATATGTATAAAATTTAAATGTTTTTATGGTCAATTTGCATCATAAATCAAATACAATCCAAAAACAATGCCCAACAATTTGTAACAGAAAAGTTGATTACAAGGCTACATGCGAAATGGGAACACTCAGAATGCTCAATGTGATTATGAAAACACAGTACAAACATTGACACAATGTGACTTCTATATTTACCACAAAAGATACAACAATGAAGATTGTGTACAATATTTGTGAAAGAATATAAAGGAAGGAGAGAAAAAGCCAAAAACAAAAGCAGGAAAATATACCTAACTTTTAATCAAAAGAACAAAGGAAACTCATCCAGGAAAACTGTCATCTTGACCAATGTTACCCGGCTACCTTTCATTCTATGTATATAGAAATGAAATAAACACAGATTTTCCAACTCCCTCAAATTAACTCAAAGTGATCCTTAAACTGTTTGTTGGTTTTTATGCACCAATATTAGTTTTATGTGGTGGCGCAATGTTATTCATTAGGTGACGCTGTTACCTTGTGAGAAAAGCCACTATCAGAGTTTTATTAGGAGAAGGGAGGGACAGAAGAGAGTGTGATCAGGCCTGTTGGAAGACATATGCAGGGATGGGGAGGAAGAAGAAGGAAGAAGAGTCTGTGACCCCCTTTTAATGCATTCTACTGCACATGCACATATGGGCTTATGGAGCTATACCACACATGTGCATAGATTGTGTGATCATGCTGCATGCAAATTATGCAACCATGCAGCACATGGATTATGTAGGATGTAAAACCCTGGGATGACTAAATATCTGAATAGCACATGTGTGGCTGTAGATGGGGGAGTGGCCAGGAATTCCAACATTCCACACACTTTGCTTATTATAAAAAAGTTGGGTGAACAGGAGTGGGGGCAATGTGTCTCCCCAAAACTGCTTCCAGCTGATTTGGTGGGTGTCAGTTAATTCTTGGAGGGGGTATGCAAGGGGGCTTCTGAGGTAGCCAGGCATCCTGGGATGGTGGATTATTGTCTGCTTTTTTGGAGCCATCCATCATCTTTCTTAGCTTGGGACTCTGGCTGCTTGTGTCTGAGAGGGTGCTGGTGAGACAGAGAAAAAAAAAGCTTAGAAAAAAAGAACTTTTTCCCTTTGGGGGGGGTGCCAGAGTGAGGGAGGGGGTCCCAGGACCAGGAAAGTTTGGGTTATACTTATCTGAAGCAGATCCAACCTGTCCAGATGTATACAAGCTGGTTCTGGAGCTCAGAAGAATTTTTAAACATATTAGGAAGCAGCCATGGGAAATTTAAAATCTTGTGCTGGTGACCATGATATTGTAATGTCTTGGTACTCTGCTGTATTGGTTAGTGTTAGTGAGGTGGGGGGAGACGGGGATATTTGGAACATGCTTTTAATTTTTACCTGAGATAAGCCTTATCTGAGAGAGATTATTTTAAGGTACCTGTTTCCTTTATTAGTTTAGCATCCAGGAGGCACAGGTGATCAATTGCTGAAGGCTAACAGTAATAGATTATTATATTAAAGTCTGTGTTTTGTCTGGGAATGTAAATACCTTTGGACTGCTACTGTTCCTTACCACCTGGGTATACTTGATGGTCCTTGGTATCTGGCTCTATGGTGGTTCTGTAACAATTAGCTGAGTAGTTAATTAGAAGAGGGGACCAAGAAGGAAGAGCCTGTGGGGTGAGATCTCATTCTTCTGGAATTGGTGACAAGACAATGGATCCTGATGCCCTCTGGGACTAAAGAGAGAGCAGAGCCCTGTCTGTGTCACTATGTGTGAGAAGGAGAAGAGGCACTGCTGACGGGTGAGGCAAATGGGGGTAGCAAATAAAATAAAAGCTCCTACCTTAGCTAGAAAATCTCTTCCCATTAGGTACCCCTGAAAGTACAATTAAGTGGCAAATTCTGGTGAGGTAGGTAAGACTGTCCCCCTACACTGACAATAGGGAAATGAGGAGAGGTAGGACCCCAAAACTCCCTCAGGATTAAGTGGCTCACTATCCAAAAGGAAGGGAGTGGATTGCCCTGATATTGCAATGGGTATCCTGGGTTCCCTATGAGAGATGGCATCTTTAATCCTCACCCATGGCCAAGCCTAGGAGGTCTGATAGAGGTCTTTGTTTGATGTCCCCATGTCATGAGGAGCTTGGGGGCAGTCAGCAGACCAATGTTCCTCTTTGTGGCACTTCAGACAAAGCTCAATTGATGGACTGCATGTGGCAGGGCACAAACAAGCCCAGTGGCTTTTTCTACCACACTTAAAACAGGGACCTGGAAGCCTTCAGGCGGTCACTCGGATAGTGTGTGCCAGCATCTGGCAGTTCTGTTTATGGGCTTTCTCATCTCTCACATGGTACCTTAAATGCCACAGCTGAAACTTCTCCCTGTGGGAGGGGACCTCTCTCCAGACACTTAAGCTTAACCCTGATGTTGTGGAAACTTTACAAAATAAAGTCAGTCATAAAGAGCTGTCTGCCCTCTGGGCTCTCAGGATCTAAGAGATCCTTTGTAAAAGCCATTCTAAAAAATGAGACAGATTTTATTCCTTTTCTTGAATTATGATTTTTTAGCTTTTTATAGTTTACTGGTTTGAGGACAACTTTAGAAAGACCCGCCAGGAGGCAGGTTGTAAACTGATCTTTGGCTAGAGAGCCATCCGGATTATTACAATCCCAATGTAGGTCCTGATTGTGAACTCATTTGCATGCATCCTAGCCTGCTTCCAGACCCATCTGTGCTTCTCAGGGCAGCTCAAGAACAGGTGACAGGAGTGAAGGTGGGAGCCAGAGTTGGGTAATTGGAATGGCCCGCCTGATACCAGAGAGCAGAGCAGAGGTCAGATAGGCAGAGGTTCTTTGGAGTTAGAGATGACTCAGGTTCAGATTGTACATGGGCAGGAGAGTAAGAACCAGAAAGGGAGGGTTCAGAGCTTAGTTAGAAAGCTTGGGGATAAGGTAACTCTTTTTATTTGCCTATTTGCTGGCCAAGTTAGATAATTCCTGTGAAATATTGGGGTCTAAGCAGCCATTATGTGGCCATATTTATTGGTATCCCAGGGACATTTAGGGTATTTTTCAGAGGAGCAGTGGTGCTAAAAGAAGGAAGCTTATGTCCCATGACTCCAGCCAAAAGAAGAAAATAAAAAATTAAAATAACAAATGGGATCCAAGATCATAATCTCAGGCATCCCTGAGGTTAAGGTAGGATCTGTGAGTTGGCACAAGTTACCTGACTCTTCATCAAGAGAGGGTTAAGGCCTGGGAGTGTATATAACCAAAGGACCCCCTGGGGGTCCAACAGCATTCAATACTTCTTCAAGAGAGAATGAGTCCTGGCATACACTGCCTGAGGACCCCTGTGGGTCTGACAGCAAGAAATATATCTCAGGTTACAGTCATGGGAAATGACAAGGGAATGGAAAGGGAAAACTCACCAATCTGAGTAGCCGGTGTTGTGCGGAGCAGTCTGGCAGCTGGACAAATGAAAAATGGGGCAGTCATAGATGGAGCACCAATGTTGGATTTATGTGGAGGTGCAATGTTATTCATTAAGTGGTGCTTTTACCATGCAAGAAAAGTCACGAGGCATGACAAAACCCACTACCAGAATTTTATTAGGAGAAGGGACAGAAGAGAATGTGATCAGGCTTGTGGAGGACAGGTGCAGGGAGATAGGGGGAATAAGAAGAAGGGGGAGGAGTCTGTGACCCACTTTTTATGCATTCTCCTGCACATGCACATATGGGCTTATGGAATTATGCCAAGCATGTGCATAGATTGCATGATCACACTGCATGCGAACTATGTGCTCATGCAGTGTATGTATTGCACAGGACATAAAGCCCTGGAATGACTAAACATCTGAACAGCACAAGAGCGGCCATGCAGCTGTGGAAATGGCCAAGAATTCCAACACTGTTAATTTTCTGACCTTCAGGTTATTGTTATGTCTTCCAGAGAGGCACCATGCCCTAGAGCCCTCCCTGCCAGTGGAGGTGATTTTCTCCAGAGCCTCCTATGGTCTACAGCCCCTCATGCCCCCTTGTTGTTTTAGACAAACCCAGTCCCAATGATACACAATCACAAAACAATGTAGAAGAGTATTGATGTCTGCTTTCCTCCACATAGATTATGTCACAAGCCATGGCATCTACCGTTTTTACCTGCCCAACATCAAGCATACCTGAGACATCTCTGCAACTCAAAAACTCCTTTTCTGCCCTAGAACTGAACTTCACTGAATCACAACATGGTGACTGACAGTAGCAGAAAGTAGAAAACATTCTAATCATGCATTGCTGAAGGATGATGCCCATCTGCTGGGGATGTCTTTCTGTATGTGCGAATGTGTTGCTCTAATTGATTGATAAATAAAATGCTGATTGGCCGGTAGCCAGGCAGGAAGTATAGTATAGGCAGGACAAGCAGAGAATTCTGGCAAGTGGAAGGCTGATCCAGGAGACACTGCTAGCCACCACAATGAGAAGCAAGATGTAAAGCCACAAGCCATGTGGAAAGGTATAGATTTATAGAAATGGGTTAATTTAAGATATGAGAACTAGATAGCAAGAAGCCTGGGCCATTAGGCTGAACAGTTTAAATAATATAAGTGTCTTTGTGTTTATTTGGGTCTGAGTGGCTGTGGGCCCAGGCAGGACTGGAGATAACTCCAGCTACACCCATCACCTCCCTTCTACCAATTTCTAAACTCTCTGTAACATTTGTTAGACACACATGAAGGTGGAGTGTAACATTCAGAAGTTCTAAAAAGCAGACATTCAGTTTTCCAACATGTCTTCCCACTGCACATCAAAATCAATGCCTTTGTGTGCACACTAGACCATGATATTACAAGTCTCCCATGCCAGGGTGGCAGAGCCTACTCCTCCCCAGAGAATCTACACTCAAAACTCAGAGGCCAAAGGCCACTGCCAAGGTCACCACAGGGACCAAGAGAACCTCAATCTGTCTCATGGTCCATTCCAGTCTAAGAAGCTCAGACTCTGGTTGCTAAGCCAACCTGCTCTTCCTGATCTGTGACAGTGACCCTCACACTCACCATAGTATAAATGGTCTTCCTTATAGATCCATATAACAAAACAAGAAGAGAATCCTGCAGAGTACCTGTAAGCTGTATCCCACTGGTACTCCTGATTGCTCAGCTTTCCCAGAGTCCCTCATTAGCTTGGAATTCCCAGCTGGTCTTCTGGGTATAAGCAGTTACCCTACTGGGTGAGCAAAGACCAAATAACTCAGACAGCCCAAGCCGATCCAGCTCTGCCCTTCCACACTAAGATGAGACAGGGCCCTAATCTAGGAAATTTGTAGTTTAGAATCTTCCATTCTCCCAGAGGACTTGCTGTTCCTCTTCTAAGGCACAGGATTCTATGTGCACACATTCCATTACACACTCAATGTCCAGTGTAGCCAACCTTATGCTCTATATTTGGGAGTTCTGCAGCTGAACACAGGTCAGATTCAAACCAGACTTGTTATTAAACAAGAGAGGTCATGGGTTAGAACACAATGAAGTTTCTATGGGAGGATTTGGAGGCAGGGAACAGATATAGTGAACATGTTGTAATTTAAGCCCAAAAAAAGTATATTATAAAGTTTAAACAGGCTTTATGGCCATGTGCTCCAGAGACGAGGGATTTGTATTAGAGCACACAAAGTATTACTTATACTATTTCTCTCAGGATATACATCTTAAATATGGAAAACATAGTCATATTAGACAGGGTTAATACTAACTACTGTCATAATACTAACATAGTCATATTAGACAGGGCTAATACTAACTACTAACTACTGTCAAAGCTAGAAAGTTTTCACCCTGATTCTTGCCCATCCCTCCCTCTGCTGTGACTACATCTGCTTTACAGTTGGTCAGTGAACTTAATTCTTACATAGGTCCTATTTTATTTGTAAATTCACAATAAAATCCAGAGAATTTGGAGCATACTGATTCACTGGTCTATTTTCTGTCCCACAAACCAGTCAAGGTCCGGCCTGGAAGTACTTACAGGGCTGTCTTCCCAGCACTAGGCAGCAGAGGCAGAATTAGGTGTTCAAAGCAATTTTTAATTACATAGTGTGAGCCAAAGCTGAACTCCATGAGACACTGATAAAAACCAGTGGTTCTCAACCTTCCGAATGTTGTAACTTTTTAACATAGTTCCTCATGATTTGGTGACCCCTCAACTATAAATTATTATCACTGCTACTTCATAAGTATAATTTTTTACAGATATGAACTGTAATATGTATGTCTCCTGATGGTCTTAAGCCAGTCCTGTTATAGGGTCATTTGATCCTGCAAAGGGACCTGTGACCCCCCCAGCTTGTGAACTACTGCTCTAAACTGATATAAATAAACAAATAAATAGCACTTAAGAAAAAAATGAAATGAAATTCTTAAACCAAGAAACATTGGAAAATAGAAATAGAGATTACAGCAGTAATGCAGTTAAATAAAATGAAATTTTAAAAATGATACCAATAATTGACATTTAAAATGATAAAAGTAATTGGAAGAACACTTAGCTATACTGATTTTGAAGCATAGTAGGCACGTCCCTGGTAGGGAGAATGCCATTAATTAAACTGTATGACATTGTCCCATGTAAAATGTTAACTATTAAGCTCTGTATGCTGACACAGATTTACAGACAATGATCTATGTCTCAACCCTGTCAGCTGACTTAACTGTGTCAACCATTATTTCACATATCTGTGTAGGTGAGTTCCCAAATTGGAATCTTGTGGGAGCCCGTTTTCAGGTTCCTTGTGGCTTTACCCAGCAGGTTCATATAGAGAGGATGATTAGGACCATGGGCATGAGTACAGGTGTCTGAGATGGTCTGCACTTGGCTTTACTGGGGGGAGGGCTTTTGTACCACTCCTTGGCATCTCTATAAATACCCTGAGACAGAGCCAGTCAGGGCTCATTGGAATAGGTTCCAGGCCCTCTTGAGGCTATCCTGTATTTTCTATCTGTTTATCTCCACAATCTAAATCCTTCTATCTAATGTTTCCTGCTGCTCACACTCAAGAAAACTCTGGGGAGCTATGGGGTTGGTGGATAAACACCCCACAGAATCTATCCTCCATAATTGTACACCCACTAATTCTGTCTGTCTTCACTCACCTGGAAGGAATTAATACATGCTGGGAAATTATGTAAAAAGCCACTCACCATGCCTCATCAATCCTTTTGTGTAATGGAGACCCCCCCTGCAGCTCACTGCATTAAACTTCATTCTGTGATCTAGCTATTGTTTTGTCTGTTCCCCCTATATTGTACATAGTACATGGTTCCTCCTCTTCTGTTCTAAAGGGAGAAGCCATGATACACACACACACACACACACACACACACACACACACACACACACACACCTTTTTCCCCTTACTGCAATGGATAGCTCACTATGTGACTCAAACTGGTACCTGGAGAACTCTTTGGTGCTGCAGACCTGTAATCTGAGAATTTATGGTGGTTAGTAAAGAGGAAAGGAAGGGCAATGCCCCATGGGATTACCAACAGCGTTCAAGTCCACCTCAATCAATGATGGAGACCTTGACTCAAAACTGCTATTCAAAATGACTGGAGATGCCCCTGTTCTAGAATTAATACACCTTCATGACACACCAGGACTTAATGTTGATTGTGACCCTTTAATGTTCTCTTGAGCAGCATTGAGAGACCTGTTTTTTAATGGAGGGGTGGTCCTTTCTGCAGGTTGTAAATCAGGGTTGTCTCCTTTGTTATGGGAATGTAGCTTTAAACCTGATTAATCTTGGTTAATGAACATTTACATTTTACCATACTACTCTCTAACAGGCATGGTTAGGATACTACTTATCTTTGGGATATTTGAGATGCAGCTGTCCCTTACCTAAACTTTACTTTGTGACTCAATGTTCTAAGAATGAGTAAATCCTTATCTTATTGATTCTATTATGATCAGTTTTACTCTTCTACATCATAGTTTAGTAGTGGAGTGCAACTCTAAAACAGAGATACCATTTACAAGCTCCACAAAATTAACTCCAAATGGATCCTAAACCTAAGTGTTAAATGTTAAAACTGCAAAACTTCTGGAAGATACTAGAAAGACCAGGGCTCTCCAAGTTTGGCAAATCTGCCTTCCATAGTGATAATACAAGCACTACAGTCAATATCATTTCATAGTGATGTCAAAATTAAGGATATTTCTAAGAACGGTCCTGCTCCCATTGCTCTGCACAGACACAGCCAGCCGAATGAGGTTATTCAGAAGCTGCCATCCTGTCTCAGGGAGTTGCAAGGACCAGGCAGGATCAGCAGGAACATGCCAAACTCCTTGTCTAGCCACTGAATCCTACTCAACCAGGGGAGGAACCACACAGCTTCCTCAGCTCAACTGGCCCACCAGGTCTGAAGGCAGCAGCCCCTCACTCACCATGGCCAGCCATTCCTCCTGACATGGGGACAGTGGTCCCACACTCACCAAAGCCAGCCCACCTCCCTATCTATGGAAAGCAGGTCCTCACTCCGATGGTGCAGCTGCCAAGCTGACCTGCACTCTCCTGATATGGAGGCCAAGACACAACACACAGGGCAACTTCTGACTTCCTCAGGAAATGAGCTGAGTCAGAAGCATGGCTCCTGGAAGTGCCCTTCCATCTGACTGGTGGGTCTGCTGGAGGTTATGATTGGATAGTGAGGCCTGAGTGACAGGACCAGTGATCTGAAATCACAAAGCACAGTAGTTCCCAGCCCTGGCTTCCAATCTAAGGACAGACCTATCCCAGGTTGGCTGGAGGTTTGTGCCTAATTCAGTTACTTGTTATTGTAAACCAATGGGTTCAGTTTTAAAAGGAAGTATACAAATTCAGAAGGAAACAAATCAGATAATATGAACAAGAGGAACACAAGATAACACAAGGATATTATAAACAATATCCACAGTAGCCTTGGGACTGATAACCACAGCCCCATGTATATGAAGAGGTGGGTTCTCATTACCAGAAGCCAACCCCCATCCCAAAGACCCTGGACCCAGACATTTACCAGCTCTACAAAGCATATTCCCTGTTTTAGAGAAGGAGCTCTGTTTCTTTCTCAATACATCAGAGACTTAGAGAAACCTTCCAAGGCCTACACAGGTTGCCAAACTCAAAGAGGCCAAGTTTCTAGTGTTTTGTATAAGTTAATTTGACATTTAGATGCAAGATTCATTTATAGTTAAATACTCTTCTCATATACTGGACAGCATTCTACTACTAAGCTGTGATATGTAAGGGTGGAATTGGTGATATAAAAGATTTACCAATGATTAGGAGGTAGTCACAAAAAGTAAATTTTAGCAAAGTGTGTGCTGCTTCTAAAATAACCCAAAGATTAGTATGTTAGCCAGGGCTGTTAGAGATTAGGATGCTAGAATATAAATATTCATTCATTGTTTATTGTATACTCTTATTGGTCACATGTGCATAATAAAAACAGGTAAATGGGTTGCTCTTCCATGGAGAAGACAGAAAGACCCTCTGTGTAAAGATCTCTCTATCATAAGCTAGAGCATTACAGTTTAAAGGATTTTTGGTTGTGTTGTTACTGGAGGCTGTATACATCAATACGATGATGCTTGGTTATGTATTTGCTGTTTCTTTGTATTGCCAACTTACACCCATTAAAACCAAAAGCTTGGTTATAGTAGTGATGTCATGTATTATAAGAAGACTCTCTTGTTTCCTTTAAGGTTTAGTTTAACTGATTGTACCTAGGAAATAGTGATTTATTTCATTATCTTCTACATAGTTTTTATTCATCTGTCTTTTATTTAATTCTTGTTGCTCAGCACTATCTTAAAACAAATAATTGGAACCATCCAATGATCAGTTTTGCCTGCTTAAAAGGGCGGCCACCACCAAATTGTAAGTTCCAAATAAGTGGCAGAGAGTTTGGAGGATATTCATTCAATGGTCTGTTTTTCTTTCTCACTGACCAGATAAGACCCAGAATGGAAGGAGTGGCAGGACTATCTTCCCAGTCCTTGACAACACAGTCAGGATTAAATGATCAAGCAATTCCCAATTACATTGTGTGAGGAAAGCCTGAGCTACAGAAGAAAGTGCTCTAAATAGAAAAAAAAAACCAGCACCTGAGAAAAATGCAAAGAAATCCTTAATGATTGACAAATACATAGAATAAAACAAACAAGAGATTATAGCAGTGATATAATTAAAGAAAATAAAATTTAAAAAGTGAAACTAGTAATTGATATTTTAAAAAATATAAATATAATTGAAAAATACATAGCTATCCTGACTTTGAGAAAGAGCAGGATATTCCCTGATAGAAGATTGGCATTAAAAAAACAACTGTTTGACCTTGTCACTATGTGCTATGTTAGCTGCTGAGCTTTGTAACCTGACATACACATCTACAGTCAATGACTTGTTCTCAACCCTTTGAGCTGACTTAACAGTGCAAAACAGGATTGAGTATATCTGTAAAGGAGAGCCCACTAACTGGAAATTCAGTATTCATTGGCTTAAGGTAACCTCCCCAAATTGTATACCCACCAATCCGGTGTGCCCTCATTCACATGACATGAAATAATACATGATGGGAAATTGCAAATCACTAACCCTGCCACAATCAGGTCCTATTTCATAATGGTAACTCCAGCAGCTGATTGCCTATTCTATATCCCCCTGCAGTGTACACAAGAAATTATTCTTCCTATTCTGTTCTGAAGGCAGAAGCCATGCTTCACATGTAAATCTTTTACCAGTTACTGCAATAGACAGTTCACTACATGACTCAAATGGGTAATTTTAAAAACTCACTTATTGTAGAGCCCTTTAAGAATTTAGTTTGTTTAATCAAGAGGACAGTAAGTTCTTTGCCTGAGAAGCAACAGACTGTGATCAACATCACCTAATCAACATAAGAGAGCTTGTCTCAGAAACATTTTCTTTTTATATATTTTTATTTTATAATTTAATTTAATTTTACATATCAGCCATGGATTCCCCTGTCCTCCCTCCTCCTGCCCCCCTCCCCCCCCAGCCTGCCCCCCATTCCCATATCCTCCAGGGCAAGGACTCGCCTGGGGATTCAGCTCAACCTGGTAGATTCAGTCCAGACAGGTCCAGTCCCCTCCTCCCAAGCTGAGCCAAGTGTCCCTGCATAAGCCCCAGGTTCCAAACAGTCAGCTCATGTGCTAAGGATAGGTCTCCATCCCACTGCCTGGGTGCCTCCCAAACAGTTCAAGCTAATCAACTATCTCACTTATCCAGAGGGCCTCATCCAGTTGGGAGCTCCTCAGCTATTAGTTCATAGTTCATGTGTTTCCACTAGTTTGGCTATTTGCCCCTGTGCTTTTTCTAATCATGGTCTCAACAATTCTTGCTCATACAATCCCTCCTCTTTCTCGCCGATTAGACTCATCCATTTCTCTGTCATTGGGTGATCCCTGTGTCTTTCTTAGAGTCCTGTTTTCTAGGTAGCCTCCCTGGAGTTGTGAGTAGCAGTCTAGTCATCCTTTGTTTTACATCTATTATCCTCCTGAGTGAGTACATACCATGTTTGTCTTTCTGAGTCTGGGTTACCTCACTCAGGATGATTTTTTTCTAGATCCATCCATTTGCCTGCAAACCTCATGATATCATTGTTTTTCTCTGCTGAGTAATACTCCATTGTGTATATGTACCACATTTTATTTATCCATTCTTCAGTTGAAGGGCATCTAGGTTGTTTCCAGGTTCTGGCTATTACAAATAGTGCTGCTATGAACATAGCTGAGCATGTGCCCTTGTGGTATGATTGAGCATTCTTTGGAAATATGCCCAAGAGTAGTATAGCTAGGTGTTGAGGGAGATCGATTCCCAATTTTCTAAGAAAGCACCATATTGATTTCCAAAGTGGCTGTACAAGTCTGCATTCCCACCAACAGTGGAGGTGAGTTCCTCTTGCTCCACATCCTCTCCAGCATAAACTGTCTTCAGTGTTTTTCATCTTAGCCATTCTGACGGGTATAAGGTGGTATCTCAGAGTCACAGAAACATTTTCTTAATGCCTGGCTGGTGGTACAGCTGTCCTACAATTAATGTCTTTCTAGAAGTAAATCACTCCATATACTTAAATTATTAATAAGTAAAAATCTACTTAGAAACAGCATGCATCCATCTTTGGCAAAGGCTACAAGAGGAACCAAGCTAGAACAGATTTTGCATTCTATAAATGATATCATCCTCATATTTCTTTCAGAGTCAAACCCCAAGTTATACTTTGAACAATTCAAATAGGATCAGAAGACTGATATACATATACAGAGGAATATTTATCCTTTAGATCTTAAATTATAATCTATGTTTAAAATATGTATCAATACATTAAAAAGATGTATCATTGTCTTTAATTCTCACACATACAGAGAACACAAATACAAAAAATATCAAGGAAAAGTCACCTATCAGTACTGTGGATGCTGTTCTTAGATAGATGAACAGGTCTGCTGAGCTATTCTAACCTCAGTAAGGCTGCATTTTGCTTCTGAGTATGCTGGCCCAGGGGAAGCACACAGTTGCTTCCATGCAGGATGGGAAGGAGTTCATTTTAACTAGCCCTGCCTCCTGTCTGTCTCACGGCTGTGACATCACCATAGAAAATTATATATTTTTTAAACTTTATTTTTATTTTATGAATATAGGTGTTTGACTGCAAAAAATCTGTGTGCAGTACAAGAAGAGGGCATCAGAACCCTTAAGACTGGTGCTATAAGAGATGGTTAGCTACCAGGTGGTTTCTGGGAAAGGAACCTGTGTCCTCAGGAGCAGTACACAGTGCTCTTAACTTCTAAACCATCTCTCTAGCTCCTTTTTTTATTTAAAATTCATTTTCAAACATTTTAATTGAAATGTAATAATCACTTTTCACCTTCTTTGTCCTTTCTCCATTCCTTCACAAATCCTTCCCTTCCAATTTCTTCCTTGTTAAGCAAGTGCAATTAATTATGCACAAATATATGAATAACACCTTCTGAGTCCATTTCTGTTCGTTGTGTGTATATGGTTAAAGAGCTGAACACACACCATTAGATAAGTAGTTTGGGAGTTTATCCTTACTTGAGGCTAATTCTCTCACCTGCAGGAGTATTCTACTCTTTAATGAGCATCAGTCTGCCCCCAAAGTGATCTAGGCTGCCTTAGTCAGGAAATATTACCAAGAATACAAAACCTAGAATATCGATACCTCAGCAGACACTTGCTGGAGCTATGGTCCTGTTGCTCTAGAGCTGCAAAGAACACTAAGGATACTGCCCTGAACCAGTCACAGTCTCCCTCGGTTCCATGGGCCTCACACTATACTCAACTGACCATATTCACCTTGGATGACTTTGAAATCCTGAAATTTCTGCCTACAATTTCTAAATACGATGATTACAGGTCTGTGCCACCATGCCTCCCCTAAGTGGCTTCAACTTCATTTAGTGAGACATTAGAATAACAGGATGAGTGAGATGAGCAGTTACACTTAGCCATATTCAAAATCAAATATTTCTTTGAACCTGGTTTTCATCATCTGGAGAGTAAGGACAGAACCCCATCCTACTCCCTTGATGAATTATAACAGATCAATGATAAAGTAAAATAATATTGGTCATAGTTGGAAGACAGGGGACATTAGAGCAGGAGGGCTGAATTTGATGGGAGTCTTATGTTACTGTAGTTAGGGCCAGAGCCTGTACCCTTGCTACCCTTACTAGCAAGGCTCAGCCACTCATCCTTGTAAAGGCATTTAAGCGAACCAATTTATCCACTTGTGATGTGCCCACATATAATGCAGGTACTCTGGAAGCAAGGTGGGCAGATCTCTCTGATTTCCTAGGACAGTTTAATCTATACAGTGAGTCCCAGGTCAGACAAGGATTTTTACTAAGACTCTACTTTAAAACAAAAAGAAGAAAGAAAGGAAGGAAGAAAGGAAAAAGAAAAGAATCAAAAAGAAAAAAGCACATTATCATTGAATAATGAAATCATAATACTTATTCAGTTTTACTAATTTGGTAAACTCAAAAGGTTTAGATGGAAGGCAAAAGATAAATAAAAAGGAGTAATCTAATGAAGTCATATAATGGATTTTCATATCTCTAAAACCTTCCCCCATTTTCAGGTCCTGTCTCTTCAGCCATGTGGTCATATAAGGAGTAAATGTTTCTTCAGTAGAGACATTTTCATCCTGAGAACTCAATCTTTTCCCAGGGAAATGAGAAGTTCATGGGGTCCACTGTTACATTAGTTGTTAGTCAAAGAAAGTGATATAAGTGACTCTTTAGAATATGCTTATTCCTGCTATGCAGGCAGATTACAGGGATGTCAGGGTGGTGACTGATGCACATTAAGGAGCAAGGAGGGCAGGGTATTATCAATGACAGGTACTGGAAGTTGCCAAATAAAGGAAAGAGTAGAAGATCTGGAGGTGGCTAATCCACCACACATGAGTGGATAAAGACAGCACAATAGGAACCAACTTGTTCTCAGGTACACACCAAGTATTGCTCTCTGAGCATTGATCTTTGGGCTTTTACACCCAAAGGCCCCTCCCTAATAATTCCTCCATACTTCACAGCTCTTTGTAAATGCCTGAGTGCCCCATATAAAGTGAGTACCACATATAAAGTACACTTTGATATCTACCTCTAATGTTGAAAAATAGAAGTAAAAATGTAGTCTTAACATCAGTGTTTAGTGAATTTTGTTAATAATTTACTTACCTCAATTATCATTGTTGAAAAAGACTTGAAACAAGTTTTTTCCTTGAAATTGAGAACAACTGTGCTGTCTAAAGTATTTAGCAAATTGTTTATATGAATAGAGTTTTTCTTTTGAATGAGTTCCTCCCTATTTCCTGATATCAAGATGATATAAAAAAGCTTTAAAATATTGACAAGAATAGAGACATGGCTAAGCTTTTAATACAGGTTCATTCTCTGCATCAAGGCTGGTTTTCTTTACTTCCAGTAATCCCTGCTACAAGAAGCTCCAAGGGTCTAACCTTCTTAGGAACCTGAATGCACATACACATACCCACACAAAGACATACAGACATTTCATAATTAAAATAAAAACAAATATTTAAACTAATTTTCACTCATGAATGTTTTTCCATTGTAATTCCTGTAACGTGTGTTAAGGTAGCTAAAGGTTACAGAGCTTTTCTGCATCATGAACTGGTTCATTTAAGAGAAAGCAAGCCTGTAGGCTTGAAGTCAGAGAAATCAGTCATTCTCAGTCTGTGATATCATTTGGGAAGATGTACAAAATTCTGCCCTGCTGGATGAAATATATTACTGGAGGTTGGCCTGAGAGTTTGCATCTGCTCACTATTTCCAATTTACACTTTCTGCTTCATGATGCAGGTAAAGGACATGAATTCTTAACTTCCTACTTTAACAACCATATCTGACACTTCTTTCCATGCAACTTTCAGAGTGTTCATGTACTGCGCTGGAACTGTAGGCCAAATTAAATCCTTTTCTAAGTTCACTTAGATATGATCTTTTATCAAAGCAACAGAAAAGGCAATAATAGGCATCCATAAACTTTTACACCAGGATTCATTATCTTATATAATTGAAGAGAAGTATGAAATCTAAAAGGGTTACCTTATCAATTAAATTCAAAGGCCTTTTCTCCATGTAAGTTTACAGGTGTAAACAAAACAGAGATATTAAAATGCTTGAACAGATTATTGCCACATGTCAGATTTTTTCCAGAATAAATAATCTTGTGTAATTAAATGTAAGTGTGTTGGCTAAAGATCATACCAATTCATGTATATTCAGATTTCCTTTGGTATGAGTTCTTTTTTTTCAGATCCTCAAAGTCTACTGTTATATTCAAAGGTTTTAAGAGACCCATTACACACTAAAAGTTTTACAGTTATAGGGTTGCTTTGTGTTGTGGCTAGGAGTTACCACATTCATATGGTTACATATGACTTTTATACGATTACATTCATATGGTTTCTCTCCAGTATGTGTTCTTTTATGTACTTGAAGATGACTGGGCTGTGCAAATGCTTTACCACATTGTTGACATTCATATGGTTTCTCTCCAGTATGTGTTCTTTCATGAAATTGAAGAGTACTGTGTTGTGCAAAGGCTTTACCACACTGATTACATTCATAGTGATTCTCTCCAGTATGTGTAATTTCATGCCTTTGTAGATGACTGTGTTGTGCAAAGGTTTTACTACACTGATTACATTCATAGAGTTTCTCTCCAGCATGCATTCTTTGATGACTTTGAAGATGACCATGTTGTGTAAAGGCTTTACCATACTGATTTCATTCATAGGGATTCGCTCCATTGTGTGTTCTTTTATGCCTTGGAAGATGATTGTGTCATGCAAAGGCTTTGCCACATTGATTACATTCATAGGGTTTCTCTCCAGTATTTGTTCTTTTATGTAATTGAAGAGCACTGTAATATGCAAAGGCTTTACCACACTGATTACATTTATAGGGTTTCTCTCCAGTGTATGTTCTTTCATGCCTTCAAAGATTACTAAGTTGTGCAAAGACTTTACAACACTGAATACATTTGTAGGGTTTCTCTCCGGTATGTGTTCTTTTATGTAATTGAAGAGCATTGTGACATACAAAGGCTTTACCACATTGATTACATTCATAGGGTTTCTCACCAGTATGTGTTTTTTAATGCACTTGAAGAGCACTGTGACAAGCAACAACTTTACCATATAATTACACTCATAGGGTTTCTCTCCGGTATGTGTTCTTTTATGCAATTGAAGAACTTTCCGATGAGCAAAGACTTTGCCACATTGATTACATTCATAGGGTTTCTCTCCAGTATGTGTTCTTTTATGACTTTGAAGATGATCATGTTGTGCAAAGGCTTTATGACATTTATTATATTCATAGGGTTTCTCTCCAGTATGTGTTCTTTCAAGCCTTTGAGGATGACTGTGACATGCAAATGCTTTACCACATTGAGTATACTCAGATGATTTCTCTGTAGTATGACTTCTTTCATGCCTGCAGGGATAATTGTCACATTTAAAAGCTTTACCACATTCATTACATTGTTGAGTCTTTATATCTGTAAGAATAATTTTACAATTTGGTCTAAATGTAAAGAGGAATGCGTTCCTAAGGTTTTAAATGTTTACACTCATGTTGTTCCCCTTCATTAAGGCCTTCTGAATAGGTGCAGCAGTTGATTGGCTTGATCTGTTTGGGAGGCATCCAGGCAGTGGGACCAGGTCCTGTGCTCAGTACATGAGTTGGCTGTTTGAAACCTGGGGCTTATGCAGGGACGCTTGGCTCAGCCTGGGAGGAGGGGACTGGACCTGCTTGGACTGAGTCTACCAGGTTGATCTCAAGTCTCGGAGGAGTCTTTGCCCTGGAGGAGTTGGGAATGGGAGATAGGCTGGGGGAAGAGGAGGGGGGAGAACAAGGGAATCTGCGGTTGATATGTAGAATTAAATTGTATTGTAAAATAAAATTAAAAAAATTAAATAAAAAAGCCCCCCAAAAGTTCACTAATAAAATTTTGCATATTTGAACATGCCTGTGATGGTAAGAGTCTTTATTATCTGGCTCATATTTATGGCATCTTTTTTCTCTATGAGAATTTTTACATATTTGAAGAGAACTGGAAGAATCTGGACATTTACCTCACTTCCATTGATAAATTTTTCTATACTGTGAAACATGCTACATTTGAAAAGTAAACCAGGAAAAACAGAACCATTTACACAGTCCTAGTACTCATAGGGTTTTTCTGGAGTGTGTTTGTTGATGTATTAAAAATGAAGCTGGAAAACTAATTGTTTTAAACTTGAATCACATTCAACAAGTTTACTCAACAAGGGACTAAGACATATCTTCTGATTGTTCTGAGATTGAGAGATGTACATTGCTTCTTTCCATATCCTTATATGCCTGGTATCCATAAGTGACATATAACTGTTAAAGGAAGAATAACAACAAGAAGATTTCCACATTTCATTTACAGTTGGACTTCCTGTTCCTCATCAACATGTGGTATAGAGATTAATGTTTCTCTACAACAACCACCCGTAACTCTTGACTCTAACTATCCATCTAACTAAAATTAGCAAAGACAGAAAAACTGTTTGAATAACACTAGCTTTCCTATAGGCTATTTACTTATTAGAAGGTTTTGGACATATTCTTACCACACATTCAATGAGTATACCTTTTGTAATATGAAGAGTATGAAACTAAATGGATTGTCAGTTGTATAGCATAGCTCCAATGAATCCATGGTTCAAATGGTGATTTCTTCCTTCTTAAAGAATGACTTGCAAATACAATTCACTTACCTGCCATTGAGGTATACATGTTTATGAGCATTTAATTATCATCAATGCATTTTAAAATGTGATTACTTACACTGCTGCATTTCTTTAAAACTTCCAGATACATTTAAACACATCCAGAGGCCCATTTGTATCAGCTTGCACATAAAAATTACCTTCCATATCTTTGAGAATTTTGACAATGTTCTTCAACTTCAAGATCTTCCCAATGGTAGCCTTAAATATAGGACAAGGAAATTATGAAATATTACAGGAAATTGTGCAAAATTAAAGTTTCTATTTTCAGTGATCCTTAGAATCATACTTGTTTTATTCACCCCATTCTCAATCAGAAGTATAGAAGAGCATCAATAACCAACAGACAGTTGTCATCTTATTTAAAATGTGAAGGAAAATTTACAGTATTACCTATAGCAATGAGGTTCATATAGGTCTCTAGCATCACATATTTGTAGAGATTTTCCTGTGAAGGATCCAACAATGCCCACTCCTCCTGAGTGATGTCAACAAGCACATCATTATATGTCACTGCATTCTAAAATATGTCACACATAAATATGCCATACATATGTATAAAACAAAAGCATGATACTGACAACATTGTAAATGTGTGCTTCTTTGACAATATAGTCATATAACTCTGGTGATTGTCACACTTATTCTATAACTCAGACATTACAATATTGTCGCCACCACCTCGACCAGCAAGGAAGACACGACACCGAGCTCTTCTTCCTGCAGTTTATTCAGGAACCTTGAACAATCTTCTGACTGACTGACCCCTCTGGGGAAAGCCTCTCCCGGCCTTAAATAGGCTCTGGGCAGCCAACCCCAGGTTGCCACGTGGGCATTGCCCAATAGGCTCAAGCATGCGCAAGCAAGCCACAAATTCCGCTATAGCCTTATATGGAGTTGTTTACCACAGGGAGCGCTCGCCATCGGGAAGGCGGAAGGCGGAAACCAGCGCCATCTTTAAGGCGCGGCTCTACGCAGCTCCCTACAGTTCCCCCTTTTGTTTTGTTTTAAATAGCAGGCGAGAGCAGGGGTCTGATCTCTGTTGAGAACCAGAGGACTATGTACTGGCATCCATACAGGTGTCATCCACCCAGAGAATGCTTGACCTGTCCGATACCCTTTTTCACAGAGGTGGGGACTTGGGGCATTAACTCACATGCAATCAGACGTACTCTTTCCTCAAGACCAACGATGCTGTTGTGGTCCTGAGTGCAGTGCGCTAGCCTCACATCCTGCATATGAATTAAGGTAGCCAACCAGGCCTGGGGGAAACTGTCTGACCTCTGTGGCTGTAAAGGCTTGAATGATCATGGCTGCACTGCGCTGCTTCGAGCCTAATACAACAGATGCACCACAGGCAAATCAGGGAGACAAGCACCAGTAGGCCTATTAAGGCACCTAAACCCGCTCACTCTTTCAGATGATTCATAGCCGTAGAGATCCCGGACAACAGCTCTTCTGCAAGTCCAGGATCCACTTGAGTTAAATTGACAGCAACTATGGCCACTCTCAGTTGATCCATCAGGCCATCGAATTCTCCTGTCCAATTTCCTAGAAGGTAACTAGACAACTGTTTAGACAAGTTCGTAGCATGAATAAAATTTTCATACTGGATACTAGTTACACATAAGCTAAGATTCATCATGTTCTTCTCAATATTGAGTTCTCCTCACCAAACGTTCGGGTACCCAGATTGGGTCTTGTCGATCCTGTGGGAAAACACAAACAGAACCTCGTGCCCATGACAGCATGGGATCCAGACCGTGCCAAACACCTGTTAACACGTCCTTCCATTGTACTATTCCTTTAGTGGGGCCTTGCTGACCCTGATGCCTATCTGCGGCAGACTGATTATGAATGTCCAAATTCAAAAAATTTATAGTAAATAAGGCAAGGGATATTCTTTCTTTAGGGGTATGGCCGTGGCCTATTCCCCCTTTTTGTTTTTGTAATACTTCTTTTAACGTACGATGGGCACGTTCTACTATACCCTGACCCTGCAGATTGTAGGGCAGGCCATGTACAAGTTGTACATCCATTTGCTGACAAAAGGAGACAAATTTCTGCCCTGTATAGACAGGTCCATTGTCCGTTTTGAGTTGTCCTGGTTTTCCCCAGGCCGCCCATGCTTCTAGGCAATGGGCAATGACATTAGATGCCTTTTCTCCTGTCAGTGGCGATGCATGAATAATCCCTGAGCAGGTGTCTACTGATACATGAACGTATTTAATACGTCCAAATTCATAGATATGAGTGATATCCATTTGCCATACTCGTAATGGAAGCAAACCTCGAGGATTAACCCCCAAACCAGGATGATGATGCTATATAACACATTGGGGACAATCTAAAACAACCTTTCGAGCATCCACTCGAGAGATGGAAAATTTTTGTTGTAAAGCTCTGGCCTTAACATGAAATGTTCTATGAAAATCATAAGCTCTTTGTATAGCAGAAATAGGAAACATCCACTCTCGCCGGGCACATTGATCTACCACATCATTACCTGCTGTCAAAGGTCCGGGCAATCTAGAATGTGCTCGTATATGTTGAGCAAAAAATGAGGATGTTCGCTGCCAGATCAACTGTTGTAATTGTTGAAATAAAGATCCCACTGGGCTAGAAGCCTTTATAGGCCCTGCACACTCTAGGCATTTTAAGGCATTTACTACATAACAAGAATCTGAAACCAAATTAAAAGGGAAAAGACAAGCCTTAAAAACCTCTATCACTATAAGCAATTCCACCTTTTGTGCTGCTTCAGGGAGGAATTGATGTTTTATTGGTTTTTGAGAATCTACCATGTAAGCCACACATCCCGTTTTTGCTCCATCTGTGAATATTGTACTAACCCCCATTAAAGGCTCCACAGAGATTATTCTGGGAAAAACTACTGGATGTTCTTTAAAAAAGCTCATTAAAGCTCAGTACATGAATTGACTGTTTGAAACCTGGGTCTTAGTAGAGATCCTAGGCTCAGCCTGGGAGGAGGGAACTAGACCTGCCTGGGCTGACTCCACCAGGTCGATCTCAATCCCCGGGGGAGTCTATGCCCTTGAGGAGATGGAAATGGGGGGTGGGCCGGGGGGAGGGGGGCGGGCCGGGGGGAGGGGGGCGGGACGGGAGGAGGGAGAAAGGGGGAATTTATGGCTGATATGTAAAGTTGAATTATATTGTAAAATAAAATAAAATAAATTCAAAAAAAAAAAAAAAGCTCATTAAAGGATGTTTGGGATAATGACAATCAATTTGTCCCGAAAAGGCACATCGTAATATAGCCCATTCATCAACTGTTGCACAGAGCATCTGGACTTGCTGTGAGTTATAAGGCACAATCAAGATGGCGGGATTTATGCCAAAATATTGAATGCATTGTTGAATGCCATGTTGAGCAAGCACTGCTACTGCAGTAGGATAATATTCAATAGCTTTAGCTGGAGATACCTTAGGATAAACCCATAATAAAGGTCCACCTTGCCACAACAGCCCTGTTGGCTGTAAAAAGGTGGGTAAAATACACAAAGTTATAGTTTCATTTTCTTTTATTCTCTGTAAAAATGCCTCTTGTAACCTTCTCTCTACCTTTTCCAATGCCTCTCTTGCTTCAGGGGTTAAGGATCTTGGTGAATCTAAAGCTGCTTCCCCATTCAATACATCATATAAGGGTTTTAATTCATAATTTGGCATCCTCAAATAACTTTTGACCCAATTGATATCTCCAAACAATTTTTGAAAATCATTCAATGTGCGCAACTGATCTTTACATAATTCAACCTTTTGGGGCATGACACCATTATCTTTTAATTGAAAACCTAAATAATTTATTATCTTATCCTTTTGAACCTTCTCCGGAGCTATGCAAAGACCTTTCCTTCTTAATACTTCATCTAAACAAGAATATGCTTCCTCTAACACTCCTTCATCTTTTGCGGCAAGTAAAATATCATCCATATAATGGATGCATCTCACTGTGGGAAAACGCTTCTGCATGGGTGTCAGGGCTGCATCTACATAAATCTGACACATGGTGGGACTATTCCCACTCATATCTCTTATCAGGTTCCTCATGATTGATGGAAGGGAGAGTAAAGGCAAATCTCGTACTATCAGCATTAAATAAGGGGATGGAAAAGAAACAATCCTTTATATCCACAGCGATTATGTGCCAAGAAGCTGGCAGGCCTGATAAGAGCGGTAGCCCTCGCTGCACTGTACCCATGATCTGCATCTGATCATTAATAGCCCTAAGATCATGTAACAATCGCCATTTCCCAGATTTTCTTTTTATAACAAATATAGGTGTATTCCAGGGGGACACAGAGGGTCTTATATGTCCTGCCTCAAGCTGTTCCTTTACCAACTCTTTTGCTGCTGATAGCTTTTCAGAGGAAAGCGGCCACTGCTCCGGTTGCCATTATTGGCTGTGACTCTCCACTGCCCCATATATTTGTGGGCCCTGGGGATGGGGCCCCCCCGCTGGCTGTTTTTTGGATAGGTCCCAGATCTCATTGCTGATATTGGTTGCCCATTGATGTCTCTAACTGACCTGTACTTATTTGCCCAATGTTTTCCTTTTTTACACCTTGGGCACAAGCCTGGTTGCATAGGGTGTTGTCCCCTTCCTGTTTCTGCATTCCTACCTCCTTCCTGGCAATTACGCTTTAAATGACCTGTTTTTCCACACCTGAAGCAGGCTCCGTAGTTAGTATTCCCGGTTCCCTTTTTTTGCTAGCTGGATGACAGCTGCTGCCAATCCAGTATTGGATAATGGTCCTCCCAACTCTCTACACACCTTCATCCATGCTTCAAGGCCTTTTGATTTGTAAGGAGTTATAGCAGTTCTGCATTCTTTTGTACATTGTTCATAAACTAACTGCTTTATGAGTGGCATAGCCACATCAGGGTCTCCAAAAATTCTGCCTGCAGCCTCAACCATATGAGCAACGAAGTCTGAAAAAGGTTCCATGGGACCCTGAAGGATCTTAGTAAGATTGCTGCTCACTTCCCCCTTATTGGGAAGGGCTTTCCAGGCTTTTATACCAATTTTTTTAATTTGCTCATAAACCTGAACTGGATAGCCGGTCTGTTGGTTAGCAAATCGACCTTGCCCAAGCAGCATATCCCTATCCCATGCCGGATTACCTGCAGCAAGATTGGCGGCTGCCTCCTCATTAGCAAATTCAATTAGAAAAGCTCTCCAATCTAAATATTGACCTGGAGACAAGCAAGCGCAGGCAAGCCCACTCCAATTAGTAGGAGTCATACAATGTCTGTTCAAGGCCTCCACTTGGGCTACAGTAAATGAAGCAGTAATACCATATGTCCGTACGGACTCTGCCAGGGACTTAATTACCTTAAAGTCTAGCGGCTCATGGTATCTTTGACCTTGGTTATCTTGAAATACCGGGTAGGCTGATAGCATTTCAGTTCTGACTGCCCTCCATACTTCTGGATTAAAGGAGGTGGCTGCCACACTACTCCCACAGGGTTGCTGCGCGACAAGTTCACAGTACGGTGTGACACAAGCCTTCCTCTCCTGTTGTATCGAGTCCTTTTCCTTTTTTCGTTTATAAACTCTAACATTTTCCATCTGTTCTGTAATTGATCTTACCTCTTCAGATTCACTAGATTCAACCCTTTCTGACTCTGACAAGTCACTTTCAATCTCACTTTCAAACTCTGAAAGACTAGGGTACAACTTCTTTTCTCCCTTCTTACTTTCTGTTTTATCTGATAAGGCCTTTTCTGATCTTTCCTCTTTTAAGATTTCTAATGCAGTTTGCCCCTTTTCAACCGCTTCACTACATCTCTGATCCTCAAGACAACCTCTCACTAGCTTCCACACCGGTCTTACCCCATTCCTTAATGTTCCTTGCTCCATGACAAAATCAAGATCTCTTCCTAACCTTTCCCAGGTGTCTGTAGTTAAGCTCCCTGAAACTGCAAACCAAGGAGCTACAATATCACACTCCTCCAGAAATCTTTCTAGAGTGCTTTTCTTTATTTTCAATTTCTTAGATGAGCAGCTCATTAAGAGCCAAAAAAATTGGGTGCGACGAAGAAGCGCCCATAACTGTTCCAAGCTAGAAATTAGTAATTTTTAACCTTCCACTTTTGTCACGGCCTTTAAATCTTTTTTTTCCCTCCGCTTTTGTCACGGCCTTTATACTTTTAACCTTCCGCTTTTGTCGTGGCCTTTTGAATCCCGCTCTCTCTTTATCTACAGAGAAGAGCAATCCCCCACTCTAGACGCGGATCCCCATTTTACCTGAGGACTTACCGGTATACCACCCTGACTGCAGGAAGTTCTGGGCTCACTGGTGAGAGGGTCCCCGTACAGGCCACCAGTTGTCGCGACCACCTGGACCAGCAAGGAAGACATGACACCGAGCTCTTCTTCCTGCAGTTTATTCAGGAACCTTGGACAATCTTCTGACTGACTGACCCCCCTGGGGAAAGCCTCTCTCGGCCTTAAATAGGCTCTGGGCAGCCAACCCCAGGTCGCCACGTGGGCATTGCCCAATAGGCTCAAGCATGCGCAAGCAAGCCACAAATTCCGCTATAGCCTTATATGGAGTTGTTTACCACAGGGAGCGCTCACCATCGGGAAGGTGGAAGGCAGAAACCAGAGCCATCTTTAAGGCGTGGCTGTAAGCAGCTCCCTACACAATATAATCATCAAGTTACTTTAGAAAGAAACTGAATAGGAAGTTTATCTCTACTATTTCTGAATACTTTGAATAGGATATCACCTTGTAAGAGAAATTCCTATTAACAGAGATAGAGAGACAAGCAAACACTTCAACAGTACTGAGCACACATCAGAGAAATTTTATGAACAATTATTAACTACAAAAATGATAAGTAAGCTGGGTGTATTGACTCGTGCCTTTAATCTCAGCACTCAGAATGTAGAGGCAGGTATACATGCTTCTGAGTTTAAAGTTAGCCTAGTCTATGCAATCAGTTCCATGACAGCAATAAGTAAATATTAAGAACCTGTCTGCACGGCATATATCGATCTAACTAGCAAAAAAGATAGGATGAACTCAGAGTTTTTTCCACTCAAGTTCCTACAAAGAGTTAGGAATTCACTCCAGGTCTTTATTCATTTTCCAAAAACCTGAATTGCTCAAGTTTAAACTGTACTTTAATAAACCTTACTAAAAGGAATTGTGCATTTAAACAGTTACAAATAGATAGATGATAACAGCAATATCAATGCTGACCATAAATAATCAACACAGGGAAGAAGAGATAGCTCAGAAGTTCAGAGTTCTTGCTGGTCTTGCATATAGGTGAGCTCAATTGCCAGTACTTACATGGGAGATCCCACAACTGTTCACTATTCCAAGCTCATGGGTTCTAAGACCATCTTTTGACTACTGTGAGGACTAGGCATATGTGTGGTGCACATCTATGTGTACAGGCAAATGAATCATATTCATTAAAAAATCAAAACAAACACAACAATCAGGAAGAATGTAGCACATCTGCAGTCTAATGATTGAGAAGGCCCGGGCACTAGTAATGTCATCAATAATGCATTCAGGGAAAGGGAATAATATCCTATGCCAAATTTCAAAATTCAAGCTGTGGGTATACCTCAGCAAAACAGCATATACTTAACATGTACAAAAACATATACTCTAAGCCCATTATCCAATATTATATATATATAAAACATGGAATGTTGGCCCACCTTTAATCTCAGGATGTGGGGGCAAGAGTCTGGAGAACCTCAGAATTCAAGGCCAGCCTGGTCTACAGAGCTACTTTTAGGATAGTCAGGGCTACTTAGACAAAGCTTGTATTCAGGAACAAAAATAAAAACAACAAAACTAAAAAAGAATCAGACTAGCAAAATGGCTTTGCATTGTATCTTGTGTAATTTAGTGATAGCATCTATAATGGTGGTGAAGTCATGACAGCACAAAAAGGAAGCTGGCTGATTTGTTTCAACTACAACATAGTAGAAACATAGAAAAGGAAATGGTTTGAGGCTATAGAGACATATATCACACACCCCAATGAGAAATTTCATCCAGAGAGGTTTCTCCTATTTAATGTTCAACAAGCACCCCAAAGAAAGCTGTCCCCAAGAAGACACAGATGTTCAAATATCTCATCCTATCTGGAAGTTTTTCACTCAGTTGACTAGATTCTATGCAGGTCACTATAGGCTGAGGATCATCCATGAAGAAAATGGATTAGTCACCTCAATGATCTTCAGAGTCTGCAACAGCCCCTTCACTGTTCAAATGTCCAAAGTCTCTTTTGACACACAAGACAAAATCTTGACTGTGTCATTTTATAAAATCAGAAAAAATTTAAATCTTTCCAACATATAAATGGCACAGAAAACCCATTACTATTCCAAAGGAGAGGAACTGAGACATAGTGAGTAAAGACTGGACAAAGGGAAGACTGAAATCCAGCAGGGCAACCATCAAATGTAGTAGTTCTGTGTCAGATACATGGGGCTTCATTTTCAAAGTGCTTAGATGGCTCTTTCCCCATAACTTCCCATACATCTCACTTTGGGTAGGTATTATATACCTAAAGAAACCTGATTTCCTCTAATTGCTTTATAAGTCATAAGGGTTTTTGAAAACAAATCTAGCTGCATTTTTGTGTGTATTTATATGCGTGAGAGAGCATATTTTTCATGTGTATAGGTGACACAGCAAAGAGCATGTCAGATCCCATGGATCTGGGACTAGCAGATAGTTAAAAGCTGAGGCAGGGTCCTATGCTATTGTTCCCTTTGGGGGAGGGGGCCAAGTAGGCACAGAGTCAATGACACAAACTCTGGATGAATGTTGAAACAGCAAGCTCAGTTTATTCAGGATGAGGCTAGCCTTATATACCCTCCACCACCCCCTGGGTGGGGGAGGTCTGATGAATATGCATCTGCTGGTGTGACATGGCAGCCTCTCATTGGCCCAGGTCATCTCCAGATCATGTTTCAGCTGCTGTTGCTAAGGCCCTTAAACAGACCCAGGTTGGCTCTCAGAAAGTATCTTTATTTACTGGTTTGGGCTGGCTAGCCCTCAAGCCTGTTAGAGATGAGTAATCCCACAATAGGCCTGCCAACTTGGGTGCTGGTATCTGAATTCCCCCAAGAAGAATACTTGCTGAGTGACATATGCAGCCCACATAGTACTTTTTATCCAATAAACTAAAAGTCTTTCACAGATTATCCACAATAGAAACCTAAATAAGAAAATAAGTAAATGAATGATCCCTGAGAACCTAAAGAATGATTATTAAGATATGTGTATGGGACCAGGAAGACTACCTACAGACTTTCCCCACTCTCTGTTACCCAAGACTCATGGTTGTCCTGAGGGCTGAAACAGAATTACAACTGCAGCTTCTTCTCTCCATTTCCATGTCTCAGGTGGATTCTAAAAGCCATCCCCACCTACCCTTCTCTACTCACTTCATATCTGAGTCACATAACTCAACTGGGGCAGACACCCCTTGCTCCATTATTTGCTACACCTTCCAAAAGACCAGTTAGAATGTCTGCAGATGTACCACATTGTCTCTTACCCTAGACCTAATTTTAAAAGTTTCCCCTATTACTGGAGTAGAACATCAGAGGCATCTTCCCTCTTCCCTCTCCATGCCTTCTGTGGATCCCTAATATCAGCTCCTCTGCATTTATTTTCCCCAGGCTTCCACAACCACCAAGCATTCTCCCTTGAATACACCAGTCAAGAAGGCCAGGAAAAAAGACAACACTCACTCAACACATATTTTGAAACTCCAGAGAACAAACAGAAACCCAGGAACAAATCTCCCGTCCAAACATGATGAAGTAAAAAAAAAAAAAAAAGTACCTACACCTGTAATTACCCCAAACACAGATGCTGAGCATAGAAACATTACAACAGCAGGGCAACATACCACCCCCCAGAGCTCAGCCATACTATCACAGCAGGCCCTGAATGTTCTAACATATCTGAAATACAAGAAAAAGACCTTAAACAAACTAAATGGAGATAATAGATGTCCTTAAAAAGAAAATGAATAAATCCCTTAAATAAATTCATGAAAGCACAAATAAACAGATAATTAAAGGAAATTAATAAATTCCTCCAAGAAAGATAGGAAAATGCAAACAATTGGAGTAAACCAATAAACAACTTAAAGCCAAGATAAAACAAACTAATAGTTGAAGAAAACAAATAAAACTGTTTAAGACCTAAAAATGGAAATAGAAACAACAAAGTAAACAGAAACTGAAGGAATTCTAGAAATAAAAATTTAGGACTACAAACAGGAACTACAGAATAGTTACCAAACAGGAACTACAAACAGGAACTACAGAATAGTTACCAATAGAATAGAGAGATGGAAGAGAGAATCTCAGGCACTGGGGACACATTAGAAGCAATGGATTCATCAGTAAAGAAAATATTAAATATAAAAATTTCTTGATGCAAAACTACCAGGAAATCTGGGACATTATGCAAAGACCAAACATATGCATGGCAGGAATAGAAGAAAGAGAAAAAACCTAGCTCAAATGTCCAGAAAATATTTTCTTTTTTCTCTTTTTTCTCCCTTTCTTTTTCTTTTTCTTTTATTTATTTATTTATTTATTTATTTATTTATTTATTTATTTATTTACAGATTTTATGTGCTAAGTTTATTAACCAATGCAGAGCTAGACACTTGGCATAGTAATTAACATAGTGAGCTGTTAGAATATATTAGGCCCATCCAGCGCAGAACTCCCATCTGGACCAGAGACCCCCACCACTTCCTGAGAAGGCAAAAGGACATACAACAAAATAAACAGCAATGCGGCATCACAAGAACCTAGCCCTCCTCCAACAGCTAGACATGAACATCAAAAAATGGAAGAAGCAGAAGAAAGCAACCTTATGAATAACATAATGAAGATGCTAGAGGCGTATAAAGAAGAAATCAAAAATGAAATGTAGGAACAGAAAAACAAAAAGGGAAAGAACACTATAAAAACTAGAGGAAAGGACAAATAAAGCAGAAGAAAACAATAAATCCCTGAAAGAAAATAATGAAAAAGCAATGAAACAGATGAGGGAAACAGTTCAAGACCTGAAAAGGGAAATAGAAGAAATGAAGAAGACACAAACAGAGGGAATGCTGGAAATAGAAAATCTGAGTAAATGAACAGGAACTTCAGATGCAAGTATAACCAACAGAATGCAAGAGATGGAAGAGAGGATCTCTGGCCTTGAAGATACAGTAGAAGAAATAGATTCATCAGTCAAAGAAAACACTAAAGGCAACAAAGTCATGACCCAAAATGTCCAAGAAATTTGGGACACCATGAAAAGACCAAACCTACGAATAATAGGGATAGAGGAAGGAGAAGAATACCAACAACTCAAAGGCATAGAAAATATATTCAACAAGATCATAGAAGAAAAATTTCCCAGCCTAAAGAAGGAAATGCCTATGAAGATACAAGAAGCCTATAGAACACCAAACAGACAAGACCCCCCCAAAAAAAGTCCCCTTGCCACAAAATAATTATACAACTAAATGTACAGAATAAAGAAAGAATATTAAGAGCAGCAAAGGAAAAAGGCCAAGTGACTTATAAAAGTAAACCCATCAGAATAACACCCGATTTCTCAATGGAGACTTTGAAAGCCAGAAGGACCTGGACAGATGTAATGCAGACACTAAGAAACCATGGATGCCAGCCTAGACTAATATACTTAGCAAAACGTTCAATCATCATAGATGAAGTGAACAAGACATTCCAAGACAAAGCCAGATTTAAACAATACTTATCAACAAACGCAGCCCTGTAGAAAGCACTAGAAAGAAAATTCCAACCTAAAGAAGTCAGATACACCCTCGAAAACACAGGCAATAGATAACACCACAGCAGTGAACCTGAAAGAAGAGAAGTGCACACACAATACCACCAAAAAATTAACAGGAATGAACAATCACTGGTCATTAATATCCCTTTATATCAAAGGACTTAATTCACCTATAAGAAGACAAAGGCTTAGAGAATGGATATGAAAACAGGACCCATCTTTCTGCTGCATACAAGAAACACACCTCAAATTCAAAGTTAGACACTACCTAAGAATAAAAGGCTGGGAAAAGACATTCCAATCAAACTGTCTTAAAAAGCAAGTGGGTGTAGCCATCCTAATATCCAGCAAAATAGACTTCAAACTAAAATCAACCAAAAGAGATCAAGAAGGGCACTACATACTCATCACAGGAAAGATCCACTAAGATGAAGTTTCAATTCTGAACATTTATGCCCCAAACACAAGGGCACCCCCATATGTAAAAGAAACATTACTAAAGCTTAAATCACATATAAAACCCCACACATTAATAGTGGGAGACTTCAACACCCCACTTTCACCACTAGAAAGATCTGCAAAATTGAAACTTAACAGAGAAATAAAGGACTTAACTGATGTTATGACCCAAATGGACTTAATATCTACAGAACATTCCATCCTAACAAAAAAGACTATACCTTCTCAGGACCCCATCGAACCTTCTCTAAAATCCACCACATACTTGGCCACAAAGCAAATCTCAACAGATAGAAAACAATTGGAATAACTTCTTGTGTTCTATAAGACCACCATGGTTTAAAGTTAGATTTCAACAACAATAAAAACTACAGAAAGTCTACAATCTCATGGAAACTGAACAATGCTCAACTGAGTCACCAATGGGTCAAGGAAGAAATAAAGAAAGAAATTAAAGACTTCCTAGAGATCAACAAAAAAGAAGACACCACATACCCAAACTTATGGGACACTATGAAAGCAGTGCTAAGAGGATAATTCATAGCACTAAATGCCCACATAAAGAAGTTGGAGAAATCTCACACTAGTAACTTAACAGCACACCTGAAAGCTCTAGAACAAGAAGAAGCAAAGTCTCCCAGGAAGAATAGACACCAGGAAATTATCAAAGTGAGAGTTGAAATCAATAAAATCGAAAGAAAGAGAACAATACAAAAAATTAATGAAACAAAGAGCTGGTTCTTTGAGAAAATCAACAAGATAGACAAGCCCTTAGCCAAACTAACCAAAAGACACAGCGAGAGCATCCAAATTAACAAAATCAGAAATGAAAGGGGGAAATAAAAACAGACAATGAGGAAATCCAGAGAACCATCAGGTCATACTTCAAAAACCTGTACTCCACAAAACTGGAAAATCTAAAAGAAATGGATAATTTTCTGGATAGGTACCACATACCTAAGTTAAATCAAGACCAGATAAACTATTTAAATAGACCAAAAACCCCTAAGGAAATAAAATCAGTCATTAAAATCTCCCAACCAAAAAAAGCCCAAGACCAGATGGTTTCAGCACAGAATTCTACCAGATCTTCAAAGAAGATTTAATACCAATACTCTTTAAATTGTTCCACACAATAGACGCAGAAGGAACATTGCCAAACTCCTTCTATGAGGCTATAATTAACCTGATTCCTAAACCAAACAAGGATACAACAAAGAAAGAGAACTACAGACTGATCTCCCTCATGAACATTGATGAAAAAATACTCAATAAAATACTGGCAAACAGACTCCAAGAACACATCGAAACAATTATCCACCATGATTAAGTAGACTTTATCCCAGAGATGCAAGGATTGTTCACCATACAAAAGTCCATCAATATAATACACCATATAAAAAAAACTCAAAGAAAAAAACCACATGATCATCTCACTAGATGCAGAAAAGGAATTTGACAAAATCCAACACCCCTTCATGATAAAGATCTTGGAGCAATCAGGAATACAGGGAACATATCTAAACATAATAAAGGCAATTTACAGAAAGCCAACAGCCAACATCATATTAAATGGAGAGAAACTTAAAGTGATTCCACTAAAATCAGGAACAAGGCAAGGCTGGCCACTCTCCCTATACTTATTCAATAGAGTACTTGAAGTTCTAGCCAGAGCAATAAGACAACATAAGGAGATTAAGGGGATACAAATTGGAAAGGAAGAAGTTAAGCTTTCCCTATTTGCAGATGACATGATAGTATACTTGAGTGACCCCAAAAACTCAACCAAGGAACTGATACAGCTTATAAACACCTTCATCAATGTAGCAGGATACAAGATTAACTCAAAAAAATCAGTAGCCCTCCTATATACAGTTGACAAACAGGGTGAGAAGGAAATCAGAGATACATCACCCTTTACAATAGCCACAAATGGTATAAAATACCTTGGGGTAACACTAACCAAGCAAGTGAAGGACCTATATGACAAGAACTTTAAGTCCCTGAAAAAAGAAATTGAAGAAAATGTCAGAAAATGGAAAGATCTCCCATGCTCATGGATAGGCAGGATTAACATTGTAAAAATGGCAATCTTACCAAAAATGATCTACAGATTCAATGCAATCCCCATCAAAATACCAACACAATTCTTCACAGTCCTGGAAAGAACAATACTCAATTTCATATGGAAAAACAAAAAACCCA
>CABHPP010147139.1:36842-82267 GCA_902168425.1 Peromyscus attwateri
ATTAAATGGAGAGAAACTTAAAGTGATTCCACTAAAATCAGGAACAAGGCAAGGCTGGCCACTCTCCCTATACTTATTCAATAGAGTACTTGAAGTTCTAGCCAGAGCAATAAGACAACATAAGGAGATTAAGGGGATACAAATTGGAAAGGAAGAAGTTAAGCTTTCCCTATTTGCAGATGACATGATAGTATACTTGAGTGACCCCAAAAACTCAACCAAGGAACTGATACAGCTTATAAACACCTTCATCAATGTAGCAGGATACAAGATTAACTCAAAAAAATCAGTAGCCCTCCTATATACAGTTGACAAACAGGGTGAGAAGGAAATCAGAGATACATCACCCTTTACAATAGCCACAAATGGTATAAAATACCTTGGGGTAACACTAACCAAGCAAGTGAAGGACCTATATGACAAGAACTTTAAGTCCCTGAAAAAAGAAATTGAAGAAAATGTCAGAAAATGGAAAGATCTCCCATGCTCATGGATAGGCAGGATTAACATTGTAAAAATGGCAATCTTACCAAAAATGATCTACAGATTCAATGCAATCCCCATCAAAATACCAACACAATTCTTCACAGTCCTGGAAAGAACAATACTCAATTTCATATGGAAAAACAAAAAACCCAGGATAGCCAAAAGCATCCTGTACAATAAAACAACCTCTGGAGGCATCATGATCCCTGACCTCAAGCTCTACTATAGAGCTACAGTAATAAAAACAGCTTGGTACTGGCATAAAAACTGACATGTAGACCAAAGGAATCAAATTGAAGACCCTGACATTAATCCGCACACCTATGAACATACAATTTTTGACAAAGAAGCCAAAACTGTACAATGGAAATAAGAAAGCATCTTCAACAAATGGTGCTGGCATAACTGGATATCAGTGTGTAGAAGGCTGCAAATAGATCCATATCTGTCACCATGCACAAACTTAAGTCCAAGTGGATCAAAGACCTCAACATAAATCCAGCTACTCTGAACCTGCTAGAAGAGAAAGTAGGAAGTAGTCTTGAACGCATTGGCATAGGAGATCACTTCCTAAATATAACACCAGTAGCATAGACACTGAGAGAAACAATCAATCAATGGGACCTCTTGAAACTGAGAAGCTTTTGTAGAGCAAAGGACATGGTAAACAAGACAAAGCTACAGCCTACAGTGTGGGAAAAGATTTCACCAACCCCACATCTGACAGAGGACTGATATCCAGAGTATATAAAGAACTCAAGAAATTAGACATCAGAATGCCAAACAGTCCAATTAGGAAATGGGCTATAGAACTAAACAGAGAATTCTCAACAGAGGAAGCCTAAATGGCTGAAAGACATTTAAGGGATTGCTCAACATCCCTAATCATCAGGGAACTGCAAATCAAAATGACTCTGAGATACCATCTTACATCTGTCAGAATGGCTACGATCAAAAACACTGAAAACAGCTTATGCTGGAGAGGGTGTGGAGCAAGGGGAACTCTGCTCCACTGTTGGTAGGAATGCAAGCTTGTACAGCCACTTTGGAAATCAATATGGCACTTTCTTAGAAAATTGGCAATCAATCTCTTCCAAGACCCAGCTATACCACTCTTGGGCATTTACCCAAGGAATGCTCAATCATACCACAAGGGCACTTGGTCAGCTATGTTCATAGCAGCATTGTTTGTAATGGCCAGAACCTGGAAACAACCTAGATGCCCTTCAACTGAAGAATGGATAAATAAAATGTGGTACATATACACAATGGAGTATTACTCAGCAGAGAAAAACAATGCCATCGTGAGGTTTGCGGGCAAATGGATGGATCTAGAAAAAAATCATCCTGAATGAGGTAACCCTGACTCAGAAAGACAAGCATGGCATGTGCTCACTCATAGGAGGATACTAGATGTAAAACAAAGATGACTAGACTGCTACTCACAACTCCAGGGAGGCTATCTAGAAAACAAGACCCTAAGAAAGACACAGGGATCACCCAACAACAGAGAAATGAATGAGATCTACATGAACAACCTGAACTTGAGTGGGGGTAATGAAGGGCAAGGGTTGAGGGAAAGAGCTTAGGGGAGCAGGAGATCCCAGCTGGATCAAGAACAGAGAGGGAGAACAAGGAATAAGAGACCATGATAAATGAATATGAAATGAGTATAGGAAGAAGCAAAGTGCTAGAGAGGTCCACAGAAATCCTCAAAGATATCGTCACAATAGACTAATGGCAATGGTCCAGAGAAAGCCCAAACTGACCCACTCTGGTGATAAGATGGCCAAACACTGTAACTGTCATGGTAGGAATCTCATCCAATTACTGAGGGAAGCAGATGCAAAGATCCATGGCCAGGCCCCAGGTAGAGCTCCAGGAGTCCAATTGGCAAGAAAGAGGAGGGACTGTATGAGTGAGAATTGTTGAGACCAAGGTTGGAAAAAGCACAGGGACAAATATCCAAACGAATGGAAACACATGAACTATGAACCAATAGCCGAGGAGCCCCCAACTGGATCAGGCCCTCTGGATAAGTGAGACAGTTGATTAGCTTGAACTGTTTGAGAGGCACCCAGGCAGTGGGATGGAGACCTGTCCTTAGTGCATGAGCTAGCTGTTTGGAACCTGGGGCTTATGCAGGGACACTTGGCTCAGCCTGGGAGGAGGGGACTGGACCTGCCTGGACTGAATCTACCAGGCTGAACTTAATCCCACGGGAGTCTTTGCCCTGGAGGAGATGGAAATGGGGAGTGGCCTGGGGGTAAGGAGGGGTGAGGGATGGGGAAGGACAGAGGAATCCAGGGCTGATATGTAAAATTAAATTAATTATAAGATAAAAAATTAAATAAAAAGAATATATCAGGACTTTCAAGTGCAAAGTACTGTGCTATACAGTCTATGTAGAATTTCAAGTGATTGCCAAACCCAGAAGCAGATATCATATCTACTATAGAAATGAAAAGACAGATGTAGAATGCAATTTTCCATAAAAAAAGGAAGTCAAGATTCTCCTCCACATTCACAAGAGTGACCAGTCACCATCTGTGTTGCCATCTTGCATCCAAAGGCATTTCACAATCCTGAATCTGAAGATTAATTTCAAAACTGAGCAATTCCAGTTCTGGGATTAAGGCAAACACACACCATTCTAAAACCCCCAGATGACTGACCCAAATCTTAATTCATGCCTTACTATCTTCTTACAGAGTATAGTTCAAATGTTCTTCTTATGATGCTGATCAGAGTAAAGGGACTGTTGTCATCATCTGTCATTTGTTACCATATGAATAATTTATAATGGAAGCTGAGATGGGCTCAGCTTGGGCTATCTTCTGTTAAGATTTCACTCCACAAACACTTCACTTCTTTTGTCAATGCTGGCCTTGCCAGGTGTCCAGTCTCTAGTTTCTATAAACTGTAATCCCAGTTTATAGATGAGTCACAAGCATCACAGGTTTGAGGCAAGTCTGAACTATATAATGAAACACATTCTGAGAGAAAAAATAGAGGGGAAGCAAGAGAGGGAGAGTGAAGTTGGGACTTTGAATGATTTTCAATTACCAAACTGTCCTTAGAACCAGCCCTGGACCATCACAATGGAAAGCATTTCCTCTGAAGCAATTGCTACTAACTAGTATTTATAAAGTTTTGGGGCTATCTGCTGTTGATTTGACTTGAAGTACTGTTTGTAGCCATTCCAACATTTATTTTTGAAATAACAGAATTTCATAAACATCAGGTAATATTATCAAGCAGTTCTTGTAGATAAGCAATTGTGCCATCTAAAGATAGCACTTTTAATGTTTTGACCTCAAACCAATACCTTTGTTTGTTTGTTTTTTGTTTTTTCAAGACGTTGGTTTCTCTGTGCAGCTTTGCACCTTTCCTGGAACTCACTCTGTAGCCCAGGCTGTCCTCGAACACACAGAGAGCCACCTGCCTCTGCCTCCCTAGTGCTGGGATTAAAGGCATGTGCCACCACTGCCCAGCACCATTTTTTTTTGACACAACACTAATACCGAGTGTTCTCACTGTTCCTTCATGGAGTAGTGTAAAAGTGCTATTGCAAGATTTTTAACCATGACAGAAGAAATATATTGATTTGTAAATAATTACAAACTTTTTTTTAGACAACAGAATCTCCAACCATATTTGTTATGAATTGAGTGCACATGGAACATTAAAACCTATGCAATGTAATTTTTTTAAAATTTTCTTTATTAAGAAATTTTCTACTCACTCCACATACCACCCATAGACACCCCTCCTCTCTCCTCCCTCCCCCCAGCCCTCTCTCCCTAGCCACCCCGCATCCCCACATTCCCCAAATCAAGATCTCCCATGGGGAGTCAGTAGAGCCCAGCACTCTGAGCCTAGGCAGGTCTGAGCCCCTTTCCATTGCACCAAGGCTGTACAAGGCATCAAACCACAGGCACCGGATTCCCAGAAGCCTGCCCATGCACCAGGGACAGTTCCCTATCCCCCTGCCTGGGTGCCTGTGGAGCGTTTACCCACCAACCCCACAGCTCCCCAGAGTTTTCTTGAGTGCGAGCAGCAGGAAATATTAGATAGAAGGATTGATATTTCAGAGATAAACAGATATAAAATAAAGGATAGCCTCGATAGGGCCTGGAAACTTTTCCAATGGGCCCTGACTGTCTTTGCCCCAGGGTATTTATAGAGATGCCAAGGGGTGGAGCAAAAGACCTCCCCCCCCCAGCACAGCCAAGTGCAGACCATCTCAGACACCTGCACTCAGGCCTGTGGTCCTAATCATCCTCTCTATGCAGACCTGCTGGGTAAAGCCATGAGGAACCTGAGAATGGGCTCCCTCAGGTGCCCCCAAACAGTTCCAGCCAAACAACCATCTTCCGTTGTGCCCCTACACCACCACCCATTGCAGTCCCAGTTTCAGGCCAGTTGTCAGGCAGACCTCCTGCACACAGGTCAGACTACCACCATCCCCCATCAGACTCTGTAATCCAAGCCCCACGTCCCCCAAATCCCATCCACCCTGGGAGACTGCAACTGTTCCCTGAGACAGAGCCTGCTAGCACCCGATTGGACTGAGAGTCCCAGTTTCAGGCCAGTTGGCAGGCAGACCTCCTGCACACAGGTCAGACTATCACCATCTACCACATGCTAAGACTGCAGCTACTCCTTGAGACAGAGCCCACTAGCGCCAATTGGACTAAGAGCTGCTCCCTGAGACAGAGTCCATCAGCATCGACTAGACCAAGAGCTGCCACTGGATCAAGACTATCAATCAGACCAAGAGAGGCTCCCTCAGACACAGACACTGCTTGCACCAAGTGGAGAAAGAGATGGGTAGACGCCAGTGCAAAAATACAGTCAACAACATAAAAACCAACATGACTCCATCAGAACCTATATCAGCAAGATCTGAACATCCCAACACAGAAGAAAAAGAAGATATCAACCATAAAAATGACTTTAAGAAGATATTAGAGATCTTAAAAGAGGAAATGAAAAATTTCTTTAAAGAAATCGAGGAAAAGTCAAACAAAAAATGAGAAGAAATCAATAAATCCCTTGAAAGCCAATAGAAAGCAATTAAACAAGTGAGGGAAACAGTTCAAGATTTGAAAACTGAAATGGAGACAATAAAGAAGACACAAACTGAGGTAAAACTGGAAGTGGAAAATCTGAGTAAACAAACAGGAACTACAGATGAAAGTATAACCAAAAGAATGCAAGAGATGGAAGAGTGGATCTCTGGCATTGAAGATACGGTAGAGGAAATAGATTCATCAGTCAAAGAAAACACTAAAGCCAACAGAGTTATGACCCAAAATGTCCAGGAAATTTGGGACACCATGGAAAGACCAAACCTAAGAATAATAGGGGTAGAAGAAGAATATCAACTCAAAGGCACAGAAAATATGTTCAACAAAATCATAGAAGAAAACTTTCCCAACCTAAAGAAGGAAATGCCTATAAAGATACAAGAAGCTTACAGAACACCAAATAGACTGGATCCAAAACAAAAGTCCTCTCACTACAGAAAATATTTTCGATAAAATCATATAATACATTCTTCTTAAGTTAATGTAGCTGCTGATAAAGGCACAAAGAAGCATGCAAAATACCAGATGAATTGGGTCAGAAAAGAAAGTCCCCTTGTCACATAATAACCAAATCCCTAAACACACTGAACAAAGAAAGTAAAAGCTGCAAAGGAAAAAGATCAAGTAACATATAAAGGCAGACCTATGAGAATTGCACTTCACTACTCAATGAAGATTCTAAATGCCATAAGGGCTTGGACACATGTGATACAGGCTCTAAGAAACCACAGATGCCATCCCAGGAAATATTCAATCACCATAAATGGAGAAAATAAGGTATTTCATGATAAAGTCAAGTTTAAACAATATCTATGTACAAGTCCAGCCCTACAGAAGGTTCTTAGAAGAAAACATCCAACCCAAGGAAGCTAACTACACACCTGAAAACACAGTAAATAAATAATATCACATCAACAAAACCAAAAGAAGGGAAACACACAACACAATTACAAACTAACATACTCTCATACACATACCATCATCACCATGAATAACAATAACAACAAAATAAAATGTATCAATAATCATTATTAATGATATCTCTCAATATGAAATGCTGCAATTCCCCAATGAAGACACAAATTAACAGTATGGATTCACAAACAATATCCATCCTTCCCCTGCATACAAAAAACACACTTCAACATCAAGGATAGAGATTACCAAAAGGTGAATGCTGGGAAAAACATATTTAAAGCAATTGTAACTAAAAAGCAGGCCTGTGTAGCCATTTTATTATCTACCAAAATAGACTTCAAACAAAAATTAATCAAAAGAGATGGGAAAGAAGACTCCTTATTCATCAAAGGAAAACTCCACCAATATGACATTTCAATTATTAATATCTATGCCCCAAACACAAGGTCACCCACTTTTGTAAAAGAAACACTTCCACCGATTAAATGACACATTGACCCTCACACAGTGTTTGACAGTGGTAGACTTCAATACACCACACTCACCAATGAACAGGCCATCCAAACAAAAACCAAATATCAGAGCTAATGGATTTAATAAACCACGTGAACCTAACAGATACTAAAGAACATTCCACCAAAAAAAATACACCTTCTTCTCAGCACCACATGGAATTTTCTCCAAAGTTGATGACATCCTTGGGCACAATTCAAGTCTCAACAGATACAAGAAAATTGAAATAACTCCTTGCATCCTATCAGATCACCCTGGATTACAGGTGGATATAAAAAATACCAGAAAGCTTAAAAACTCAAGAAAACTGAACAACACTCTACTTAATAATATGGGTCAAGATAGAAATAAACAAGGAAATTACTTTCTAGAATTCAATGAAAATAAATACACAACATACCCAAACTTAGAGGACACAATGAAAGTAATGATATGAGGAAACTTCATAGCACTGAGTACCCACATAAAAAAAGGAAAAAAAAATTTAGAGATCTTATACTAGGAACTTAAGAGCACACATGAAAGCACTAGAACGAAAAGAAGTAAGTATACCAAAGAGGAGTAGACAGCAAGAAAGTATCAAATGAGAGCTAAAGCTAACAAAATAGAAACCAAGAAAAATGCAAGGTATCAATGAAACACAGATTTTGTTCTTGGAGAAAATCAACAAGGCAGATAAACCCTTATCCAAACTAAGACACACAGAGAGAATAACCTAATTAATAAAATCAAAGATGAAAAGGGAGCCATAACAATAGACAAGGAAAGCCAAATCATCATAAGGCAATACATTAAAAACCTGTACTCTACCAAATTCGAAATTCTAAAAGAAATGCATAATTTTCTCAGTAGGTACCACTTACCAAAGTTAAATCAACATCGCATAAACAATTTAAATAGACCTATAAACCCAAGTGCAATAAAACAAGTCATTATAGCCAAAAAATAAAATAAAAAAGCCCAGGGCCTGAGGGTTTTAGCACTGAATGTTTACCCCAAAACTACTCAAATTATTCCATGAAATAGAAACAGAATGAACATTACACTATTCATTTTATTATGCCCCAGTTACACAGATACCCAAATATTCAAGCTCTTGTTTTTAAATCATCATAAATAATTTATATCAGATGCTGCTACATCAGATATGTTGAACCTGAGATAAGGTACAGGGGAAAGTTGGGTTTGTGGACTGGCCCTTAACAATATGGAGATTGCAACAATCTAGAGGTAGACAGACTCTGGGGATTCCAATTTCAGGTATCCAATAGATTGTAAATGGAGTCAGAGCTTTCTGTCCTGTCCATGCAAATTATACCCAGCAGTCGCTTTCCAAATCACCACACAGAGGCTTATATTAATTATAAATCCTTGATCAATGACTCAGGCTTACTACTAACTAGCTCTTAGATTTTAATTAACCCATTTCTATTGATCTATGTATCACCACATGGATCATAGCTTACCCGTTCTCTGGCATCTAATGTCATGGGGAGCTGGCTGGCATCTCCTGACTCTGCCCTTCCTCCTCCCTGTCTCTCTGTTTAGCTTTCCAACCAAGACTTATTCTGACTGGCTATAGGCCACATCAGCTTTTATTATCAACCAATAAGAGAAGAGCAACACACATTCCCAGCATACAGAAGGATTCTCACACAGCATTTTCCACTTTCTGTGTAATCAAAAAGGAAGATTTTCACTTTAACATAGTAAAGTTACAAAAAAAAAAACCCAAATTAGTTATCAAGCAAGAATTATAGTCACAATATCTAGTCTTTGTATTTGAGAAAATCAGAGAAAACATTCAATTATCTGTCCTATCTTGGTGACTCTAAATTTTTATATCTAATTTATTCTTTATCATAATTAAGGGAACTATAACTATAACTATCTTGTCTTCAACTCCATCAAGGAACTGAAAAGGAATTAATAATACCTGAGCAGAAAGGAAAAACAAGTGATTTCCAAAAAATGTAAGAAATAAGGGAAACAGCTGTCTGCCTGTACAGTCACCCAAGTTTCCTCTGTAATATTGGGGTATCCAATTTTTGCTGACAGGCCTAGCATATCGGATAGACTTTCCTTTGAAGCAGGAAATTTTAAAGGACTGTCCTATCTTGTCTTGTCAAAGTTTTACAGTCACCTTTCTTGCATCCAAATAATGCTAAATGCCTATTCTTTCCCTATACAGAAGCAACATGAGAAGGGCATCATGCTGACTTTTGGTCGATGAAACAGCTATGAAAGCTGCTTGTAGCTTTATCACTCTGAAGACCAAACCAAGAAGTCAAAGGGAAGTACCTAAGAGATGGGGACTACTGTAAGCCCATGAAGAATGTTGTATGGACTTTGGAAAGGTTAATTGTTTCCAGACACCAATAAAGGAATTACTTTCCTATCTATATCTGAGAGTTTGGATTTTACAAGAGGACCAAGGGAAAGGTATCCCAATACTGCCACCAGGTAACCCAAATTCAGCTGGAAGAAGCCAGATCAGTCATTGCTCCAATCCCATAATATCAGTTAGTGTTACCTCTGCAGAGGGAGGTGGGATAAGAACTGGAGGAAGAATTCAACCAGGCAGTTTAGGGTAAAAAGACCCAAAAAATGCAAACAGTTGCTTCCTTGACTAAAAGCCAGAAGTGCCACTGGGACTCTTAGCAGTTTCAAGTGTTTGGAGTCCTGGTTTCTGATTCTAAGTGATCCTAGGGGCTAGGAAGGAGAAAAGTTAAATGTAGTAAAGAAGTCTTGTTAATGGAAGAAGGCCCTTGGTCAAGAGAAAAGAATCTTGGTCCTGACCACAGACCTAACATTTCAATGGGGACATGTCAATCTCCTGGCCAAGGAACCTGATCTGTAGAGCCCAAGAAATGGCCACTTGGGATATTTATAAATCACCTATAAGTGATTAACTAATTGCATAATTGTAATCTCAAATGTAGACAAAACTGGAAAATTTTAAGGCTCTTTCCCATCCCTCACTTTCTGTACTGTGACCAGCTTGTAATATGTGCACAATGAATTCACATTTCTATACTAGAGTTTGTACATAGCCACTCCCAATTAAAGCCTGGGCTGCATTAGAGCATCCATTCCCCTGTCTCATTTACTTTCTCAATGACCAGTCAAAGCCCAGCCTGGAATGACTGATACATTTGGACTTGGAGGCAGGAAAGAGAAGGTGGAAATGATGCAATTATAATCCCCCCAAAATGTTAAAATTTGAAGTAGGCTTTATGACCATGTGCTCAAGAAACTAATGATTTGTATTAGAGCACACCAAGGAATACTCACACAATTTCTTTCAGGCTGTACAAATCTTTTTTTTTTAATTCTTCAGAATTTATTCAATTACAAGGGACATAAAGTTAGCACAGAGTGTTTTATGCAATCAACCTTTCAACCTACAAAGTATAATAGGATAGATAGTTTGGCTTAAAGAACTGAAAAATCAGACCTCAGGTATGGCTAGATCCAGAGTGCTGTGGATATCATTTATTATATATTTTGGGGCTTTTTGTTTGTTCTGTTGATTTGGTAGATTTTGTTTTTGTTTTGTTTCATTTTTTATATATTTTCCAATGCTGTATGGAATCTATTTATTTACTGCAATTTTAAAATATTTACTTATTTATTTTACATCCTGACTGCAGTTTCCGCTCCCTCCTGTCCTTCCAGTCCCTCCTTCCACCTCCTCTCTGCCCCTCATCCACTCTTCCTCTGAATCTTTTCAGAAAAGGGCAGGCATCCCAGGGATATCAACAAAACATGGCATATCAAGTTGCAGTAAGACTAAGCACCTCCCCTTGTATTAGGGCTGGGCAAGGCGACACAGTATGAGGAATAGGAATTCAGCAAAAGAGTCAGAAAACACCCTTGCTCCCACTGTTAGGAGTCACAAAAGAAGACCAAGTTACACAACTGTCACATATAGGCGGAGGGCCTAGGTCAGTCCCATGCAGGCTCCCTAGCTGTCAGTTTCATCTCTGAGGTGCTATGAGCCTAGGTTAGTTGATTTTATGGGTTTTCTTGTGATATTCTTGACCCCTCTGGCTCCTACAGTCCTTCCTCCCTCTTTTCAGCAGAATTCCCCAAGTTTGGCCTAATGTTTTGCTGTGAGTCTCTGTATCTGTTTCTACCAGTTGCTGAATGAAGCCTCTCTGATGACAGTTGGGCTAGGCACCAATCTATGAGTATAGCAGAATAATGTTTTGCATCGTTACATTGACATCTTTTGTCTCCAGTCATGTTTGGTTCTATCATAAGTCTTTGGGTCATCCAGCCTGTGGTTCCTGGTGTACCAGGCAGTGTTGGGGTGGGCTTACTCCCCTGGCATGGGTTTTAGGCTAGACCAGTCATTGGTTGGCCTCTCCCTCAGTCTCTAGTCCTCCATTACTACAGCATGTGGCTAGAGTTTTCCTGCCTTGCCCACAGTCAGGATAAATCTCTCTCACCTGCCAGTCTCACAGCCACTCAGACCCAACCAAGTAAACACAGAGACTTATATTGCTTACAAACTGTATGGCCGTGGCAGGCTTCTTGCTAACTGTCCTTATATCTTAAATTAATCCATTTCTATAAATCTATACCTTGCCACGTGGCTCGTGGCTTACCGGCATCTTTACATGCTGCTTGTCCTGGCGGTGGCTGGCAGGCTGGCAGTCACTCCCTCTGCCTTCCTGTTCCTTTTATTCTCTCTGTAGTCCCGCCTATACTTCCTGCCTAGCCACTGGCCAATCAGTGTTTTATTAGCAACATATTTGCCATACAGAACAGCCTACAGCAACAGCACATCTCAGTTTTGTTTTGTTTTGCTTTGCATGCCTGTGTGGCATTCCCAGAGGCTGTACAAATCTTAAACCTGGAAATAACAATACTGTTAGGAATGGCTAGACAATTTATCCAGATCATCTAGTTTGGTTGAAGTAATTACTACAGTAATTTGCTCTCATGAAAGTTCAGTTCCTTATTCAGATTCTTGATTGCTTGGTCTGTGGCCAGTCAGGACACTTAATGATCATCTAAGATTGATTAACTCAGTACTCATTGCTTACGTCAACTACTGTCACAGCAAGAAAGCTTTCACCCTCTTTCTTGCCCATCCCTTTCTGTGCTGTGATTACACCTGCTTTAAAGTTGGACAGTGAACACAATTATGGCAAGGATTCCTCTTAATTTATACATTCAATAAAAGCCAGAGAGATTGGATAATTCTCATCCACTAATATATTTTTTCCTTCTCACAGACCCGCCACGGCCCAAATGAGAAGGAATGGCAGGACTGTCTTTGCAGCCCTGGGCAGCAGAGGAAGGAATTTCCAACTACAAAGTGTGAAACAAACCTGAGCTGCAGGAAAAACTGCTCTAAATAGACATAAAAATAACCAACAGCACCTGGAAAAAATGGAAAGAAATTCTTAATGGCTGGGAAACACTGGAGAATAAAACAAATAAGAGATTAGACCAGTGATGCATTTGAAGAATAATTTAAAATTTGAAATCAATAATTGTCATTCTCTGGTAGAACAAATTACATTAGTAAAATACTGTTTGATCTTGACCAATGTAAATTGTTTGCTGAGATCTGTAAACTGATACACACAGCTACAACCAATGGCCTGTGTCTCCAACCTCTGAGCTGACATATCTGCAAAGGAGAGCCACCTGTTTAGAAATTTGATGTTCATTAACCTCCTAAAATTGTATACCTACCAAACTGGTCTGCCTTCATTCACATGACATGAATTAACATATGCTGGGAAATTTTTTTAAAAAAAACAACCTGTCACAATCAGGTCTTTTTCCATAATTGTAACTCCCAGGAGTGGAGTGCCTTACAATATTTACCCCAAGCAATATACAGAATAAACTATTCATCCTATTCTGGTTTGAAGGCAGAAGCCATGTTCCACACACAAATCTTTCTCCTGTGACTGTAATGGATACTTGACTACAGGACTCAAAAAGGTAATTTTAAAACTCAGTGGCGAAACAGCCCATTAATTTAAGAGTTTCGTTGATTTCATCAAAAGGAAAGTAAGATCATTGCTCTGGAGAGCAATAAGCTGGAATAAAGGCCGCCTGAGTCAACATAGAACTTGTGTCAGAAACATTTTCTAAAAGGCTGGATGTACAGTTGTTCTAGAATTAATATGCCCTCCCAAGGAGATTTCATACAACACAGTTAAATGATTAATAAACAAAAGTTTCTTTTATTAACATATTGCATCAAGCTCTGGCTAATGCTCAAAGAGGAGCCATCCTAGAACCGATTTTGCACTCCATATATGATGTCATCGTTATGTCTCATTTAGCAGCAAGACCCAGGTTATAGTTTGATCAGTTTAAATAGGGACAGGAGACTGCAAGTCTAGCCACTTTGACATATGAGGATTTACAGAGAAAAATCTTTGTGTCTTGTTTTGTCAGTGGTGCCATCTGTGTTGTTGATTTTATTTATTATAATCAAATTATATTGTTCATTTTCTGGAAAATGATGGAGTTTCACCAATTTTACATTCAGAAAATTCTTATGTTATGAATTCCATGAGTTTTGTTGGTTTGGGAAGTTTCTGTGGAGATATAGTTTTAATTTTCTCTTCTTGAACTGAGATTCATGCCTTTTCCCCTGTTTTGGCATATCTGTGTTTTCCAGTTGTTGCTATCTGCATGTTTGTGTTTTTGTTGCTTAAGTGATTGACATGATTCATACATTGGCTTTGGATCTTTAAAACCTTCTTGTATATTATTATGTCTTTTTCCTAATTCGCCTCAGCTGTCAGCATGACATAGCCTAGAGCTATCTGAGGGAACATCAGTTGAGGATGTGCCTAGATCAGACTATCTGATTGCTGTTTCTGAGAGAGATTGAGTTGATTATGATTGATATTTGAAGTCTCTTCCACTGAGCTGGCAATATCTCTAAGCAAGTGGGCCTGGCCTAGATAAGAGAGTGAGCTGAGCAGGGGACAGTGACAAAGAAAGAGAGAAAGCCAGGAAACAATGGTTCCCCATGTTTTGCCTTTAGGTATTAGCTTGAGTTTCTATCCTAAGATCCCACAAGGAGTGAATATGACCTATGGGTATCAACCAGATACAACCTGAGTTGTGTTTGGTTAGAGAATTTAATCACAGCAACAGAGAAAAAAGTTGGAACAAAAAATGGTACCTCAAATGTGCTTTTCTAGCTGCAAAGGACTTGAAATCTTAGGCCTACCCTCAGTATCCTGATTGGAATTGTTTTGTCATTTTTTTTTAAATCTTGCTCAGGGAGGCCACTGATTCATGGCAGCTTTACTCCCAGTTTCCAAGTGCTGTGGTTATATGCCATTTACTCCTACAAATCATAAAACATTAGTGTTAGATCAGAAGAGCTAGGTTTACTGCTTCTTGTAGAGTTAGAAATGGTTCAGCCAATGAGAACTATATAACGGAGTCTGCAGAGACTGAGGGCATTTGTTCACATCCATTGATCCATTCACAGAATTTAGGGGGGTGACATGGGGGGGTTTAAATACTCAACACGTGTGGAGTAATGGTAACCAAGTTTGACTGCTTGTTAGGTTTGCAAGAAGAGGTTACTCCAGCTTACTCAACACCATCTGAGTTACCCTGAGTCATAGCAGTTACGAGATGAATCCTAGAAAGTGGAATTTTTAAATAAAAAAGATCTAATATAGGTATTTGTAATTTGCAACTCTAAAGAGTTTCACAGAAGGAGGAACTCTCAACATGGTATAATGTGGAATTTCCACACTAGAGGGATCATTTGCTAGTACATGTACTCTGTACATTTTAAAGTATAAGGACTTCCCCATCACCTGCCTATACTGATGGATGGTATTATAATTTGTATGCATCTTAAACTGCCAACTTTGTCCTGTGTCAAAGGCATCTAGCTAATGTTTAAGACTAAAGTTTCAATTGGTGTTAGCAACTGCATAGACCAGTGGATATAGTGAATTTGGGTAACTGTAGCCATTATTGCTTTAGATAAAATTGTTTTAAGCAATAAAATCTCTCCACTCATGGAGTTGACCTGAGATGGTTCAGCAGTAAACCTGGGTTAGTTCTTATATGTTTGAAAAGCAATCACACAACACAGTATATTTGCACTGACTTTAGGTGCCAGCAATTATTTTATTTAATTTTATTACTTTTTATTTTATGTTTTTTTCTTTATTTAGAAATTATTTTATTAACTTTACATACCAAACACAGATCCCCCTCTCATCCTTTCTCCCACTCCCCCCAGTCTATCCCCCAAACTGACCCTCCATTCCCTCCTCTGAAAAAGTTAAGACCTCCAATGAGGGGTCACCAAAGCCTGGTACATTCAGTTGAGGCAGGTCCAAGATCCTCTCCCTGTATCAAGGCTGTGGTAATGAGCTCCAAAAATCCAGCTCCTGAACCAGGGATAGATCCTGATCCCACTGCCTGGGGCCCCTTAAACAGACCAAGTTACACAACTGTCTTGCTTATGTAGAGGGCCTGGTCCAGTGCCATGTAGGCTCCACTGCTGTTGGTCTAAAGTTCATGAGTTCCCAGTAGTTTGGTTTGGTTGTCTCTGTAGATTTCCTCATCATGATCTTGATGCCCCCAGATCATAGAATCCCTCTTCTCTCTCTTCGACTGGACTCCAGAGCTTGGCCTGGTACTTGCTTGGTTGTGGATCTCTGCATCTGCTTCCATCAATTACTAGATAAAGGCTCTATGATGACAGTTAGGGTATTCACCAATCTGCTTACTAGGGTAGGCCAGTTCAGGCACCTTCATCACTATTGCTAGTAGTTTAATCTGGGGTTGTCCTTGTGGGTTCCTGGGAATTTCCCTAGCAAGAGGTTTCTCCCTGACCCCATAATGCCTTCTTCTATGAAGATATCTTTTTCATTGCTCTACCACTCTATACTTTCCCTAGCTCGACCATCCTATTCTCTCATGTTCTCATCCCCCATTCCCTCTCCTCTATTGCCCCCCCATCTCCAGTTTACTCATGGAGATCTCCTCTATTTCCCCTTCCCAAGGTTATCTGAATACCACTTTTAGGGATATAGCACTATTAAAGAGAAGACCCTTCTAAGCATTTGAAGCCTAGGAAGGTACCCTAGATTCCATTCATCTAAGCCTTCAGTTTGTGGAAGGAATAGGCAACATGATTTCTAATCCCAAAAAGCAACTTCATACAGAATCTATTGTAACTCTTGTCCAAGCATGGTAGCATTCATCACAACTTAGAAACCAAATTTGGGGGGATAACCCATGTTGTACTTGTTCTGGAAACAAGAAAAATGCAAAATTTGTAAGTCATATATTCTTCCTCTATGGTTTCAGTTCAGCACTGTTATACCCACCTATTTTTGGCAGAGTCAGAAACCTAGTGAAGAGCCTGAGAGTTTATGCATGAAGCTGTGAAGATGAAACAAGTGTTGTATTTTGAGATGATAGAATGTTGCAATAACCAAGCTATGAGAAATCTGCCATGGAGAGCTGCATACAGGGAGTAGAAGTAGGAAAGGACAGACATGTATGAAAAATTCAGGGATAGAATTATCTAACCCCTTTGAGAATGAATCTGCACCTGTCTGAGACAGAGCTACATACAGGATTTGTTGTTTGCCCTGCTGAGTTTTAGTCTTCCCTTGTTCTAATCTTACCTCACTGTGCCCACATCCTTTTCTTTATTTTTTAAAAAATTTATTCTTCTCCCATACAATACTTCCCGACTGCAGTTTCCTGAAATTTTCTCAGAGGTACAGCCTTTAGAATAGCATTTAGGGCTCAAAGGGAAATCCACAGCATGGTGAAGCTATGACTTTTCTATCTGAAGGTTATTAGGGAAAGTAAGAGCATTCATGTACTCTCTTGATGATATCTTTTCATTATTCTCTTTATGCTGTTATCTCCCATGTTGTTCTCTGTCATTGTTCTGTTCTATCATGTCTTTTTACAGTATATATAATCCAACAAACTCTTTCAGGCAATAAAAGTCATAAAAAAGTTACATTCATAGATCAAGACATAAGTAAAAACAGATACATCCTGACAACTCTCAAGCAATATATCTAAGTGGCTTCTCGTGAGCAAGCAAGGTGCTATGGGTAAGCTTCTGGTTATTCAAGAAGTAGCCTCTCACAGCTTTGGCTTCAAGTTAGAACAGTCATTGTTTGGGCACTACAGAATCTCTGGGCCACCACTGACCCAGCATATCTTGCAGGCAGGACAAGTGTCCCCTGACTGTTTTGTCTTGGCTTGGTGTCCCAGTCCCACCACTGAGAGCCTTCTGTGGTTACAAGAAATGGCTGGTTCAGCTTCTGTCTTCTTGATTACTAGGAGTCCTCACTAGGGTCACCCTTATAGGTTCCAGGATGTTTGCACTGTTTCCATGTCCCCTTCTAAAATCTTTCTTATTCCAGTCATCTATCCCTGCCTTCTCACACTCTGTCCCTTCCTTACTAAACTGATCCTTCCTCAGATAATTGTGAATCAATCTATCTCAAGACCCACCTATACCACATTTGGGCATATACCCAAAAGATGCTCCTCCATCTCACCACAATGACCCTTCGTCAACTATGTTCATATTGGCTTTATTCAAAATTGCCAGAAACTGTTATTTCTGAGAGATTGTGTTGATTGATGACTAATATGGGAAAGCTCCTTAATTGAGGGTGGCAATACCTCCAAGAAAGTAGGTTTGAGCTGGAAAAGGGAGATATCGGAACATGAGACAATTACTAGGCAAGAGAGAAAGCCAGGAAATCATCTTTGCCCATGAGTTTTGCCTTGAGGTTTGTATTCTAGTTAGCTTGTATTTGTTATTTGTATTTGTATTTGTATTTGTATTTGTTAGCTTGAGGTTGTATTCTAGTCTCCCAAAATGATGGAATGTGGTGATATTTTATTTGTGCTAAAATGTGGTGATATTTCATTTGTATGTTAATAAATAAAGTTTGCCTTGAGATCAGAGGACATAGCCAAACAAAAGTTTAGGCTATGCAGTGGTAGCTCACACCCTTAATCTGAATACATGGCAAGCAGACTCTCTCTGTGTGTTCAAGGACACACTAGGGAACAACCAAACGTGATGACACATGCCTTTAATCCCAGTACCAACCATAGAGATCTGGAGGTCTGTACAGACAGGCAGTGACAAGGAAGTGAGGTAGCTGGGCTAAGAGTCAGTGAGAAGGCAGAACAGCAAGGCAATAAAGGTACAGGTTAGACAGGAAGAAGCACTCTCTCTTGGGAAGCTATGGTGGCATGGTGAACTAAGGTTAGCTGTGGCTCTCACTATTTTTCTGATCTCTATGGCTTTCATCCCTGTATTTGGCTCTGTGTTTCTTATTTAATAAGACTGTTTAGAAATTCATCTACAATTGATGCCCAACATGGGCCTCAAACCCATGACCCTGAGATTAAGAGTTTCATGCTCTACTGACTGATGTGTGTTAAGTTGGGGATGAAGTTTTGCTTTTTTTTTCTGCAGAAGATAAGCTGTGGATACCATCAATTGATAAAGGTTCAATTTGAACAAGAGAGACTTCTTTTTTTTTTTTTTTTTTTTTGGTTTTTCGAGACAGGGTTTCTCTGTGTAGCTTTGCGCCTTTCCTGGAACTCACTTTGTAGACCAGGCTGGCCTCGAACTCACAGAGATCCGCCTGCCTCTGCCTCCCGAGTGCTGGGATTAAAGGCGTGCGCCACCACCACCCGGCAAGAGACTTAGAAGAGGTGATAGTTCATCAACCAGCATGACCATCCAACTTAAACTAACTTATACTATTAGCACATGCCTTTTCATTTAATCAGATATAACTTGCCAAAAGGGAACCTCCCCAAAGTTAGTCTTGGGGAAAGGTTTTTGTTTTTGTCTTTCAGTAGAATGAAGGCTAAGGAATCTGAAGAACACTGGACAAATGAGACATCTGAAGCAAAAGGACAAATCATCTAGAAAAAATGTCCCAAGAAAAAGAGTAAATTGGCTTATTGGTATATCACGTATAAAATTTTATAAGTCTTCTTAAATGTTTGTTTCTGCTCTTCTCTAAAGAAATTTAGCACTATTGGTCTTCTAATAGTCCCAATTCAATTAAAATTTAAAGCTGACTTTGGAGTTGGAGAATAGCTCTCTCCTTCTTTAAACCCAAGCATGTTATTAAAAAGAAAATGCAAAATCTCTGTATCATGCCAGAAGAGACAGCCATCTTCTGATATGGAACAGAAGAAAACCAAAAAGTTAAGGGACTATTCTATTGCCACTAATCTCAATTCTTTGATTCTATTTTGATTCTTTAAACTTTTCTTAAGGTATGAATTTTATATCAAAATTTATAAGATTTATATATATATATATATATATTAAACTTTTAATGATACTAATGGTCATATAGAGTAATAATTCTAGAAAAAAGGCTTCAGTTATCTGGCTATACATGTTTTTGTGTTCTGAGTCTCTATCAGTTTTCTACATGGAATCACAACCAGGTCTAACATCAAATTTGAAGTCTCCAGAAAGATGATGGGGCCCATTTATTCTCTCTGCCTGCCAGCCCTGTCTGTCCTTTCCTGGTATGCTATTAACCACTCAACTCTTTATTAGAACAATCAAGTATTTTAGACAGGCAAAGTATCACAGCTTCACAGAGTTAAACAAATGCAGCATAAAAGAATGCAACACATTTTGTATCAGTAAAACAAATGTTCCACAGCATAGACAAATATGACACATTTAAAAATAATATTCCACAACAGCCTGAGTGGCGTTTTGTAATCACAAGATGATGAGATACTTAAGCTATGAGATATCTTCCATGAAGACCTATTTGAATATAGGGAGTGAAAGTAACCAAAGAGAGATGTATGAGAAGTTGCAGGGACAGGACCATCTAAGCGCTTTGAAACTCAAGCTCCATCTATCTGAGACAGAGCTACAGGATATGATGTGTGTTGGGGTGTGCTTCAGTCTTGTCTTGGTCCAATCTTCCTTCACTATGTCTCCATTTTTCTACTTTGGAATGTGAATAGTACTCTGTGCCATCATATGTTGAAAAGATGTAACTCATTTTCTGATTTTACAAGATGTCCCTGTCAAGAGATTGTCTTGAGTGTCAGAAGAGATTTTGGACATTTGAACAGTGTAGGGGATGTTGCATGCTTTGAGGATCATTGAAGTGATTGAATGCATTTTCTTCATGGACGACCATGAGCCTATAGTGACCTGGGTTAGAATGAAGTTGATTGAATGAAAAGCCTTCCAGATACAAAGATATATTTGATCAATTGTCTCTCCTTGGTAACTTTCTTTTGATTGCTTGTGAAACCTTTAGTAGGAGGAGCAGTTCTGGATGAAATTCCTCACTGAGGGTGTGATATGCATCTCTATAGACTCAACCCAATTCCTGTTCTTTGTGTCTACTGTGTTGTGGTTGAAACTAATCAGTCAGCTTTCTTGTATTGTCATGACTTCACCAACATTATACACTCTATGTCTAAATCACATACTATACAGTAGAAGCAATTGCTATTCAGTGAAAAGGCAGTTTGGCCACCTGCTCTTTTAACTTTTTTGTTTGCTTTGAAGACAAGGTTTGTCTGTGTAGCCCTGGAAATACACCTCTGTACACTAGACTGGTCTCAGCCTCAGAGATCCACCTGTCTTTGGCCCCCAATTGCTGGGATTAAAGTTGGACAAACATTCCTAGCTTTTTTGTTTTCATATTTTTGGCTGATGGGCCTGGGATGTAGGTTTTTATACACGTCAAGCATATGCTGTTGTACTGAGCTTCACACATATCTTAAATTTTAAAATTTGGCAGAGGGTATCATTATGTTTCTCAGGATGGCATGTATTCATGATATTAATACTGCTTGAGCCTTCTGAGTCATTGGATTGCAGGTGTATGAAATTCTTCCTGCCTGTTGCTTTTGCTTTGAATTTTTAAATTAATGAGTATTTTACCTGTATGCCTGGATATGCACCACGAGGGTACTCGGTCCTCACAGTGATCAAAAGTTTGTTTCAGAAACCCTGAATTTGGAATAATAGAAAGTTGTGATCCCCCAAGTAAGTACTGGCAATTGAGCCCACATCTGTGCAAGACCAGCAAGAGCTCTTTACTACTGAGCCATCTCTTCTGCCCTGTGTTGATTATTTATGATCAATATTTACATTGCTATTGTCTTTGTCCATGCATTTATAACTGTTACAACATGCAGTGCCTTTTAATACAATCTTACTGATGTTACAGTTTGCACTGGGGTACTTCAGGTTTCTGGAAGATGAATACTGTTGCTAGAGTTTTTCTGGTCCTGCCTGGCCCACAGTCAGGACAAATCTGTGTAACTCGCCAGTCCCACAGCAGCTCAGACCCAACCAAGTAAACACACAGAGACTTATATTGCTTACAGACAGTATGGCCGTGGCAGGCTTCTTGCTAACTGTTCTCATATCTTACATTAATCCATTTCTATAAATCTATACCTTACCACATGGCTTGTGACTTACCAGCATCTTCACATGCTGCTTGTCATGGTGATGGCTGGCAGTGTCTCCCTCACTCAGCTTCCTGTTCTCTTAATTCTCCTCTCTGTTAGTCCCGCCTATACTTCCTGCCTGGCCACTGGCCAATCAGTGTTTTATTTATTGACCAATCAGAGCAATTTGACATACAGACCATCCCACAGCACTTTCCCTTTTCTTTTTTTTCAAAAAGGAAGGTTTTAACGTTAACATAGTAAAATTACATATAATTTGGGAATTTGGGCATAGCTTCTCTTACTACTTCCTGCTTGGGGGGGGCGCTGTATCTTATAGGGACACAAAGAAAATTTTAGGATTATGGAGTAGTCCATGAGGCTGTATTGTCTGAGCCAGTTGCCTTCAAACCATTCTGGATGTTGGATCATCTGGGCCATGATGTCATTGGAGACCTTTCAGGGGGTCTTGGCTGCTCAAACCTGATGTATCTTAATCTGGAACAAATCCATAGCCTCTGGCTTTCTGTGGAAACAAAAGCAGAGCCTCCTTTCCAAAGCAACATATCCTTACATCCAAATTTTGAAGTCAAGGTACCTTTAAAATATACATTTTGGCATAACTCAACAGCTTTTGCAATCAAATGTTTTTCTTCAGTTATGAATATCAAAGAGAACATAATCCAGATTCTCTGTGTGGTAGCCATCTTTACGTGGCTTATTTTTTATATTACCTTGAGCCTATTGCTTTAAACTGCAGCATTCTAGGACTGAAACAGCGCTATGGCTGCTGGCTCTGTCCACCTCAGCTTCCCAACATGGCGGTGATACGTTTACTGCCAGCTCTGGGAGCCTTCGTGGGTCTATGCTTCTATCAAAGCAGTGTGTAGCCCAGAAACCTCTTTTTTTTGTTTTGTACTAGCAAAGGCTAAATCCACCACGCAGCTTAATGTGCCACTTGCAGACGCCTTATTCCCACCATACTGCTGGTCAAACACGCACACCAGGAACCCACCATACAGTAGCTCAAGCCTGCAGGCTGCGGCTAACTTGAGAGAGACAACTAGGAAGCTGTTTTAGCTCTGTTTTAGAATCTTCTTTTTACGCCTTCTCAGGTTTTAAGTGGAAATTCCTGCCCCATGTTATGGCGCCATCTGTTGCTAGATTTTTTTCTGGTCCTGCCTGGCCCACAGTCAGGACAAATCTGTGTAACCCGCCAGTCCCACAGCAGCTCAGACCCAACCAAGTAAACACACAGAGACTTATATTGCTTACAGACAGTATGGCCGTGGCAGGCTTCTTGCTAACTGTTCTTATATCTTACATTAATCCATTTCTATAAATCTATACCTTGCCACATGGCTTGTGGCTTACTGGCATCTTCACATGCTGCTTATCATGGCGACGGCTGGCAATGTCTCCCTCACTCAGCTTCCTGTTCTCTTAATTCTCCTCTCTGTTAGTCCCGCCTATACTTCCTGCCTGGCCACTGGCCAATCAGTGTTTTATTTATTGACCAATCAGAGCAATTTGACATACAGACCATCCCACAGCAGAATACAGAACTGGAGTGAACTCTTTGTAGGATCATCAGTAAAAACCTTTGAGTTCTTTCTATATTTTTTTGTTTGTATGACTGATTTTTGCATGGAGATGGGGTTTTAATGTGTCCTTCTGGCTGTCCTGGATCAGATTGCATAGACTAGGCTGGCTTTCAACTCAGATGCAGATATACCTACCTCTGCCTTCTGACTGTTAGGGTTAAAGGTGTGAGACAATATACCCAGTAGTCCATCTTATTTTTCTTTTTCATACTTCATAATTGTTCATATAATTTCTCTCATGTGTACTCTATACTGTTGATCTGTTTACTTGTTTCTCTATGTTTGTTGATAGGCATTTCTCTTGCAAGGTGATATCCCTTTTAAAGGTTACAGAAGTGAAAGAGGTGACCCTCCTATTCAGGGTCACCTATACCCTTCTAAAATGACTTGGTAATTACATTATAATCTCTATATCATGGAATAAGTGTATAGAGGACCAGAATTGTATGACTATACTGTCAAAGAAGTATACATTTACAACGTTGTCAGTGTCATACTTTCTGTTTTGCACATGTATGGGATATTTTAGAATGCAGTGATCTATGATGATGTGCATGTTGGATTCACTTGGGAAGAGTGGACTTTGCTGGACCCTTCCTAGAAGAATCTCTACAAAGATGTGATGCTGGAGACCTACAGGAACCTCACTATTATAGGTAAGACTGAAATTTCCTTCATGTTTTCAAATAAAATAACAACTGTTCCTTGGTTATTGATTCTCTTCTGTAATTTGATTGAAAAAGAAGAATGAGGTGAATAAATCAGTCATGGTTCTAAGGTTCACTGAATATAGTAACTTAAATTTTGCACAGTTTTCAATAATATATCATACCTTTCCTGCTACTATATTTTAGGATACAGTTGGAAAGACCAAAATATTGAAGAACATTGTCAAAGTTCTAGAAGACATGAAAGGTAATTTATATGTGAAAGCTGATACAACTGTACCTGTGAAGAAATTGTAATGTGTCCTGGAAGTTTTAAACAAAAGCAACAGTGTAAATAAGCACAGCTTAAACTGCATTGATAATTACTAAGTTCTCACGAAACCATTTACCTCAATTTCAAGTAGTTCAATTGCATTTGCAAGTCATTCTTTTAAGAAAGAAATCAAGGAAACAATGCATTGACAGATATCACCACTTGAATCATAATACCATGAGAGCTATGCTGTAGAACTGGCAATCTATTTATTTCATATCATTCTTATTACAAAAGGTATACACATTGAAGTGGTGATAAGAATATCTCCAAAAACCTTCTAATATGCAAACTGTCTACAGTAATGCTAGCGTTACTCATATACTTGTGACTGTGCTGTTTAGTGGTAGGAGAATTTAGAGTGAAAAGTCAAGGGCATTGTTGTGCAGAAACCTTAATCCCTATACCACAAGTCTATGAGGACAGAATGACAAACTGTGAATACAGTGTGGAAACCTGTTATTTGTTATTCCTCTTTTACTGGGTATATCATATGTCAGTCTGGATACAAGTCATATGAGCACAGAGATATGGAAACACATAACAAACCTCTCAGAGCAGTTATAAGATAAGTAGCAGTTCCCACATTAAATATATTTGTTGAAACTGATTCAAGTATACAAGTAATTGGTTTTCTAGCTTCATTGTTAATACATCAATAAACTCATGCTACAGAAAAGCCCTATGAGTTCTAGGATTGTGTAAATACCACACAAGTATAAACACAGTGATAAAACCTTAAGATCTAATACCTCTTTACAGATGGAACAAATTGTAAAATTAATTCTTACAGATGTAAAAATCAACAATATATTGATTATGGTAAAGATTTTACATGTGCCAATTATCCTTGCAGGTGTCAAAGATGCCAAACTGGAGAGAAACCTTCTGTATATACTCAATGTGGTAAAGCCTTTGAATATGATAGTCAGCTTCAAAGGCATAAAATATCACATACTGGAGAGAAATCCTATGACTGTAATCAGTGTGGTAAAGCTTTTGCATACACAGTAATCTTCAAATTCAGATGTAAAACTTTATGGATTTGTATTAGTTCCTTTTCCATTGTTGTGATATAATGTCTAGGTCAACTTGTAAATGAGTTTAATATGGCCTTTGGTTCCAGAGTGATACAGCATCATCATGAAAGTGGCAAGTCAACAAGTGTCACTCATGGTAGCTAGAGCAGGAAGCTAAGAACTCATATCCTTAAGCCGCAGCCTGAAGCAGAGAGTGGGAACTAGAAATGGTGTGTGGATGTCATTTCTCAAAGCCTATCCCCAGTCACATATTTCCTCCAACTGGGCAGCATCTCCTAAATGTTTCCAAATGATACCACCAACTTAGAAGGATTGATTTCTCTGACATCAAGCCTACATGCTAGCTTTCTGTTATATGAACCAATATATGATGAAGAAAAACTCTGCAAGTCATTAGATACCTCAACACCTGTTACAGGAAATGGGGACAAACTCATACAAGAGAAAATTCCTATTCATGTAAACAATTTGGTAAAGACTTTAGACATCACACTTGTCTTCAACTTCAAGAAAAAATTATGTTTCATTAATTTTTAATTGTAGACTTGACGGAAGTAAATTACTTTCCATGTTCACTCAGGACTGATGGTGGAGATCACTGCATTGTGATTTCTATCTTGAAACATTTGAGGTAGATACTAACGTATGCTCTATGTATGGTAAATCTATTTAGTGAAGTTTATTTTGTGGTCTTTATATTTCTTCTGTGGCATTTTCATCTTCTAATGTGCTTTTACTTAGTGACAGGTATTTTTTTTTGTTGAAATGTGTAGAATAGGATCCCCATCATCTAAGTGGTCCATTGTTTATTTAAATATCAGACAGTGTGTGATCATACTTTGCAAGTAAGGGGGGCCTGTGAAAAGGTGGTGGATTGTTGTTCCTGGGTTTGTTTTACATATTTCTACAAATTCCCTTGAGATTTTGTTTGTTATTCAGCCTGGCTTGGATGTCAGTAATGATTCAGGGATACATTTGAACTCACACTTCTCATGTGTCTGCTTCCTGTGTACAAGTCTGAGAGTAGATCACATACTTCCAGTGTGTGTCAACACAATGTCACAATGTTAATGTTAAAGTGCTTACTAGAAGAGAATATAAGAAACACTAAATGCCTTGTTAATGGAAATTATTAGGGGTCCATTCTCTAATAGTCTCCTTCCCAGGGTCTCAAGAAGACATACTACCAACAGCTAGAATAATCTGATGGAAATGAATCTAAGTACATGGAGCTCTTTCATCCATCAAACTTATTCCTCTGTGACAAAATTCTGCAAGTTCTCTCAGGGAACTGTTCTACAACCTCACCAGCAGTCACTCTTTTACCTTACAATACAGTGCAAAAGCTTTCAAGGTCCCCAAAAGTGCAGTGATAGCCAGCTTCATTTGCAAACCAACATGGGAGTGAATAAAGGAGGTGGTGTGTCATAAGGACTGGAATAAGAAATAAAGGGAATTTATGTGCTCAAAATATATCCTTAGAAGTGGTTAGGTGAAACCTTATGAGTTCATCATAAATGTGCTCAAACTACAATCTTACAGGTGGTTAGGTAGGAGAGTCTATGAATCACTAAAATAAAACTGCCTTTATTTTCCTATGTCAACATTTTCTGGCAGAGTGGGGGAAGAGTACTCGATAGCTAGGGAACATGCATCATACCTTGAAGCACCCGGTAAGAAGAAAAACTTTTTGGTCTAAGTAAGTAGCCCTAGGGTGCCACTTGGGGTGTGAGAGAAATTAAGTCTGAGCTTAATTTGCACAATATGTGTAATGAAGGAAAGATAGAAAAGTCAGAAGACACCTGCTTCCATGCATCATCACACAGATATTTACATTCTTCCAAACAGCAGAACATGTCAGCATCAATGCACTAACAACATTTACTAAAACTAGTGTGGTGGGTTTGTTTGATTTTTAGTAGATTCACAGATTGAATTACACTGTCTCTCATCTTTAAGACACTCCCATGACCCAAATAGTGATTTGTCCTTCTTTATCTTTTAAAATTTTTAATGATTTATTTTATTTTATTTTAATTTATTTCACATACTGAACACAGTTTCCTTTTTCTACTCTCATCACACTTTCTCCCCCTGCCTCCCATATACCTCCCTCCCTCCCCACTCTTCTTCCATCTCCATTCTGAAAGGGCAGGCCTCCCATGGGCTTGAACAAAGCATGACACACCAAGTTAAGGCAGAACCATGTTCCTTCCCCTGCATCAAGGCTGGGCAAGGTAATATGGCTTGGGGAACAGGTTCCCAATTGCCAGCTAAGCACCAGGGACAGGTCCTGATCTCACTGCTAGGAGCCTTACAAACAGACCAACCTACACAACTGTCACACACATGCAAAGGGTCTACCTAGGATGGTTCCTTGCAACTCTTCTGCTGTGGGATGCTCTGTATGTCAAATGTGTTGCTCTGATTGGTTAATAAATAAAACACTGATTGGCCAGTAGCCAGGCAGGAAGTATAGGTGGGACAAGCAGAGAAGAGAAAGCAGAGAAGGCTGAGGCAGAGAGAGACTGCCAGTTGCCGCCATGACAAGCGAGATGTAAGGTAACAGTTAGCCACAAGCCACATGGCAAAGTATAGATTAATAGAAATGGGTTAATTTAAGAAAGAAGAAGTAGATAACAAGAAGCCTGCCATGGCCATACAGTTTGTAAGTAATATAATTCTCTGTGTGTTTACTTTGTTGGGTCTGAGCGGCTGTGGGACTGGCGGGTGAGAGAGATTTGTCCTGACTATGAGCCAGGCAAGGACAGCCAGGCAGGAAGTATAGGCGGGACAAGCAGAGAAGAGAAAGCAGAGAAGGCTGAGGCAGAGAGACACTGCCAGCCACCACCATAGCCATGACAAGTGAAATGTAAGGTACTGGTAAGCCACGAGCCATGTGGCAAAGTATAGACTAATAGAAATGGGTTAATTTAAGATAGAAGAACTAGATAACAAGAAGCCTGCTGTAGCCATACAGTTTGTAAGCAATACAAGTCTCTGTGTGTTTACTTGGTTGGGTCTGAGCAGCTGCAGGACTGGCAGGTGAGAGAGATTTGTTCTGATCATGGGCCAGGCAGAACCAGAAAAACTCTAGCTACACTCATCAACTGTTGGTCCAGAGTCCATGAGCTCCCACAAGCTCAGTTCAACTGTTTCTGACCCCCTAGCTTGTACAATCCCCCTCCTTTTCTTCAGTTACTTATTTTCTGATACTTAATGTATTTATTACTTTTCATTTTTATGTTTCTTTTTTTCCTGTTCTGAAGGAGTTGGTTGGAAAATATTTGTTCTTTAACAGGACATACTTTTTTTTTAAGGAATTCCATAACATAAATTTTCACTATATTAATACTCTTCTATTACCAAAAATGTTGCATGGAGGTTCCTTATGCCCCTATAGGGAAAGAAAATGTCCCTGTGTTTCATAAATTTCTACACAAAAAATGATTTAATGGAATCACTCAGCATTAAAGAAAATCTAAATTATGAACATTGTGTGAGAATCACCACAATTGAAAATAATTTTGTTAAAAATCATGACTGTTTTACAAAAAACTGAGTAACTTTTGACTATCCCATATGGATATTTTACTTTCATTTATATATGCATGTCGATATGAGAGAAGATATTGGTATACTTCATGAAATTATAAAGTGTTCTGTCAAATGGAAAGAAGAATTCTCAAAGGAAGTGATTGGAAAAAGAATGGAACAGGAACACAGAATGTACTAAGGATTTAGAAGGGATTCCAAAGTATCACAGGCTCCTGAACAAAAAGAAGAGGGAGCCATTAAAATCATGATAATCAAAACGTACACAATATAAGAAAATGTCATTATTAAACCCTTGGCAATAGATGCTAGCTATAAGGAAAGAGTAGAGAATGAAAAAATAGAGGTTACCAGAGAAGACTCATGTGCATAAAATATAGGGAATGCTTAAAAATTAAAAAGAAGGGTAAATGATGTCAGGTGCCTGGGCAAAATTAAGTCAAGATGTCCTCAGCATGGAGTGAAAGAACAATTGATATATAAGGGGTGTCTGACTATTATTGAAATTAGGATACTAGAAATAGTCAATAATACATTCATATAGAAATGGGGGGAGGTTAGTAACTTTGGAGTGTTGGGGCAACAGTGTTACTGTGTATCAAGGCTGGGAATAATTGAAAAGGCAAAGAGTGAATAGACTCATTCATAAGTGGAATGGGAAATGAAGTGAATGAAATTAGAGAAGAGCATAGTAGAGATCACCATAACCCAAGTAAATGCCAGGTGGGGTGGCCAGCCTATAATTCAAGCCTTGGAGGCAGAGACATGGATACCCACAAAGCACATTGGATAGAAAGACTAGCTATCTTGATGAGCTGTGCGTTTATCTCCCATCAGTTAATAAGATGAACAATCAAGAATATTTCCTATAAACCATATGTACATATCCATGCACATTTGATCAGAAGCATACAGCCTCATAGATCTTTGAAGTGGAAGACTGGAACTAGAAAATGGGACCCACACAAAAGAGTCAAATTATGCAGAAAAGGGTATTTACTAATTGGAGAACTCTAGTCTCATTATGGCTCAGTAATTTGAAAGTAACTCAAAATCCACAGTTTCTACACACCAAATTTCTTAGGGGAAAAGTCATTATAATATACTCATCTCAAATAAAAATAATTAAAGTACTGAGTGCATAAGATTTTGTTATTTGATCCCTATGTCAATCCAGTGTGCATTTGTGAAACAAGGTATCATAGCCTTCCTCAAAGATAAGCAGAAGTTTGGAGCAGGTAGCTCATCTCAGTCTATGAAGCAAGAAATGTGAATTCTCTGAAGGTGACTTCAGGGACTCAATGAGCATACAAGAAACTCTAATGAGCCAGAGTTTTTTCATTGCTGTGGTTTTTGTATGTTCTCTATTACCTGGAGTATTTTTGCTTGTTTATTTGATTAGAGACAGGATCTTTCTGTAGAGTCCTGCTGTCCTGCAATGTGCTATGTAGATCAGTCTGGCCTCAAATTGACAGATATCCTCCTTCCACTGCCTCTTGTCAGGAGGATTAATTCTGTAAGTCACCACACCCTGCATCAGTGCTGAGTATTTATTATTTATAGCCAGTGGCAAGCAAATATACTATATAATCAATAAACCATGTTGACAGGGAAATAGAATGTTTTGCTTAGTAGACAACTTTGGTGAACATATTCATGGAAACCACCTGTAAAAAATAGTTGGGAACATAAGCGGATTCATGCTTAAGAATCAGCATATTATCAAGTACTTGAGGTGGTAATGTCTGTTATACACAACATTTCCCAGTGGCCTCAATGTGCCAAGTTCCACAGAACACTTAGTCACAGAATATTTTCTGTCTCAGAAAAGGCTGCATGACAAGCACATAATTTTTAAGAAATAGCACATTCTAGCTTCTTTGATATAGAAATCTGCTGTACAGAAGATTCCCTTGGATAAGAACTGTGCCAAGTGCCAGAATGCTCCTAGGCACATGATATCATTCATTTTCAGACACTATTTGCAACGCAGATTTATTAATTTCACAATGAATAATGAAATTTGAAAACTCTGTTTTGCCTCATGAATTTATCAATCCTCACTCAATTGCTGTTCAGAAATTGTTATAACAATGTCAAATTTCAGAATGTGCCTGAACAATATTCAGTCTTCTTTTCTACAGTTGAAGCATACCCTGGAGAAGGTTTACAGAAACAGTCAGAAAGAAGAAATTTTAAATGAGTCCTGACATTGTAGTCAGTGTACTAGAAGTAGAACTACATCAATTCTGACATATATAGTTTGACTATGGTAAGTACAGAAAAGGTTCAACAAAATCACCAAACTTGAAGAGGAAATACCAAACATTACTCAAATAAATGTGTACAATATGAGAAATTCTTTACCTATTTCTCAACTCTTAAAGATCATCACAGAATTTACACTAGAGAGAAACTATACAGATGTAAAGAATGTTGCAAGTATGATGGATGCCTTAAGGTCAAAACTTGTATTACTTCAGAAAATTTGTTAGCAAAAAACTTGGTAGATAATCATTGTCCCAATATTTATACATAGAAAATGTTCTTTAAAATAGAAAAACTTGACTAGAGTATATTAAACAATGTTCATATATTACTTGATGTTAGACAAAATAAAACAAGAAGAGTTATGTATAATTGACATTTGGAAACATTTTACCAAGAAATACAACTTATATTCACCAAGTAACTTCTTGATAAATAAGCTATATAGGCAATACAATTTCATATAGAAGGATTTCATGCAGAAATTATTTTTAATAATGGTGCTAAATTCATGTCCAAATTAACTAAATCAAAATTATTTAAAAATATAAGGACTTTAACCCAGGTAGTACTACTTATAATCATTTGTGTTACATTCTACATGAAGATTATTTTGTTCATATTATTTGCAATTTTAACTAAGTGTACATTATGGAAAATTTTAACTTTAAATTATTCTCTTGACTAAACTCCGGATACATATATTAATGTTTTGTGTTCAGTACATGCTGCCTTGGCATGATAAATGTTCATTTAATGGTAGAAAGGTGTCATTAATATCTGCTCCATGGATACAAACTAAAACATGTGTTTACTTCATAGTACATTACTTGACATAAATTCTAACATAGAAATTAGTAAATGTGTATATAGGGAGCAGAGGAAGTTTGGAATTTGTGAAAGACTGAATGAGTGTCCTTTGTGTACTGGGAAACTGCCATGTCAGAGAGCACACACTCAGGCCCATGGGAAACTTGTAAAATGAACCCTTTCCAGTGTTGAGTGTTGTTTAGGCTCAGCAGAAGGAGAACACCTCCTGTGCTGCATGTCAATGCTGGTAGTGCTCAGAAAATATTCACCCCAGCCTTCTCCAATAGTGGTTTAAGCCTCAGCAGTGCTCCCCTACAGAGACTGCCCTCCTGACATTATCCAAACCTGCCCCCTTATTCAGCTGGATAGAATGACCCCTCTAGCTGTAGGTATTATCCGTGAAACATTGATCATCTCTTTGTAATGAATAGGCAGAGATTCCTGGGGATGTTGATTTTCTATCAGAGGGCAGAGTCCTAATTCCAGCTATTTTGTGTGTTCCTTTTTCTGTTCATCTATTTTTTTCTATGACATCATCAGCCAACTCACACCTTTATTACCACCATTGGAGAGGCAGAGAAAGGCTAACCACTCTTTGTGAGTTTGAGGCCACTATGTTGTATACAGTGAGTTCCAGGACAGCCAAGCTGATCACACAGAAAACCCTGTCTTTAAAAACTAAAAGAAAAAATAATATTAATTATACTACTTAAATAATTATAATAAACTAGGTCATGGGAGACAATGGGAAAAAATCACTGAAGACCTTAGAGAGGCATGGATTGCCCTCATGCTTCTTGGCCCCAAACACCTAGGTTTTTCTGTCTGTTGAAATACTTTCATCTGCATCTACTCCACAGAATTTGTCATTCTCAATGGAAGCATCTATGTTGTTTTAATCAACCACCAAAGAGAAAGAGAATGTGAGAGTCCTTAAGGGTCCTTAAGGCTTCTGAATAACACCTGTGCTGAGCCTCCATTTGAAATGCCCAGCTGGCTCTGCTGGGTGTAGCAGGTTAATTCAATCACATTCCCATATCTATACTAAAGTCCTTCATGATGCTGGTCTGAATGCATGGGAAGAGAACCTTCAGTTTGTTCTGCCTCTGAGAGCCAATAGTGCTCTTTATCTTGGCTCTGCTATACAACAGGGAATGTAGTTTGTGATCGTTGGCATCCAGTCTCTGTGTGTGGTAGCAAGCATAGGGGGTTGTTGGCATTTTGGAATCTGAAATATTATCAGGAAGATGAAATTTTAAAATAAAGTTTCCTGAGAGGATCCACATATAAGGGAAAGAGAGATGGCATAGTCTCAGGTAAATATATAAATGGAGATGAGATACATTGACTCTTGTTACAGAAATGCTTCATTTGCAGTAGCCCCTAATGTTTAATTTACCCCTTAGTTTCGACATGGCTTTCTTTTTCTTTTTCTCAAGTGGCTGTGGAAGTGAACACTTTTGAACACGTGTCACCTATATGTGTTTCCCCACTTTTCACAGTTCTCTCACCATTTTAGTTTTTTCTGGATAAATTCTCTCAATTAATACATAATGTATATTTTTATTTTATTTGTAATTTTTATATTACACACAAACATGGATACTCAATACATAGAATACATAGAATGTAATTGAGTCATCTCATTCAGTGAGGAAGGAGACATGTTATATTACCCTTCCAACCAGGAATCAATTGCTCATTATATGAAAAACAAAGAAAGAGGCATAAAGAAACAGGAAGGAATGTATGCCCTGAAAAAAGTAATATCTAAAGTAGAATTAGTATAAAAGACATACTGTGTCATATACTAAGATGAAGTATTTAAATGTGATACAAACTTCCAAATGGAATTTGTCAGTCATAAAATGGTGAGAAATTATCCTAACAAGAGTGTTTTGTTCTTTTTACTTTTCTGTTTTTTGACTAGATTTAAAGAATCTATTCCATCATTTCTCTTTGTTAGCTACTAACCTCCTGGTCAACCTGCAATCCCCTTCAGTTGTGCTGACACCTGCTACCATCTCTCCATAGGGGCTGATGCTGATTTTCTTTCCCTGGCTGAGCAGAATCACATTTGCCTTCTTCACTTAGAATTCACTGTCTTCTCTTTAGCACCAGTAACAGCTCTGAGGAAATTTACAGAGGAATGTGAAAATTTAATCAGAATTAATGTAGAAACTGAAGTTTCTCTTCATCTTTACTCCCTGTGACACAGGAGGAATGTTCCAACATTCTGTACATGCACTCTAGCTGTTAAAGGCAGAGAGGCTGAAGCAGGCCTAAGTTCTATGCCTTTACATTTGTGTTGCTTACTCATGCCTGAAATGAGTATTTCATAGCTCAAAGCTCATGCAAGATGAGCAACGTCCTTTATGAAGGCACAACTTCTAATTCTTTCCTAAAGAGATCCACCTACTAAGAGAAAAGCGATCGAATAAATGAGCCTATGGGGACAATTCAGTGGGAAGCCCACACACTCAAAAAGAAGTAAGCCATGCCCTTCACTGGCCCTTTCATTTGATAGATTGTGGAAATTTATCCACAAAGAAAGAGGCAGTGCCACTCATGTAGGTCATGTCCACTCAAACTGTGTTTTATACAAGTACATACATGTGGTTAAGAATGTTTCTAGGGTTGGGAGGGGCAGGAAGAGGGAAGAGGGGGATCTTTGATTGGTATGTAAAATGAAAAAATTTCCTAATTAAAAACAATCTTTCTATTGTGCTAGATTTATATTTGTGCCTAGAATCATTATTCTTCCACATAGTTTCTGAACTCTCCTACTACCCTATCACCCTTAAGACATGTAAAAATTACAAACTTTAAAAATATATTATGCTATCACTAAGTATTTGTAATGAAAGGATTGGTTTCAATATCTATATCTTTCTGCGAAGTAACATGCTCCAAACTGCTTCTGGGCAAGAAGCAGTTGAAAACAGCAGTTCACATCTGAAAATACCAATTGTTTTCATAATGAAACCAGTTTGCAGTCTCCTGAAGGGTTTAGTAATGTTAGATGTTCACTCCATTCTGGATATGACTGTGGAGCATAGCTTACTCCTTTAAAAGAATGTATCAAATCAGGTTATGTTAGAATAGTAACAATAGTTATCTGAAAGCCTGAGATTCTGGTAAGTTGAGGCTGGGCACTTCAGCAGGTGGAGTAGTCCCACAGTGGCTGTCTCACATTGGAGAGGCCCACAACCCAGTGATTGCTCAGAGCATGAATCTGGCCACTTGAGGAGTCTCAATGTGGTACTAGAACTTTAGAAGTTTCCTGGAGAGGTGATAGTCTCTAGTCAATGGACAGATACTGCAAAGATGTTTCTGGTATCAGCAGAGCAAGCCTCTGCAGCAGCAACAGGTTAAATCAATTCATCAGCAAGAGGAATGGCCAGGCAGGCACAAGGTTAACAGCCTGCATCCTACTCTGCCCTTTTTAATCTAGGCTGCTAACAGAAGATTTTACCCACACTTATGGGGTGGGTTCTTTCCACATAAATTAAGGCAATCAGGACAAGTTTTTAGTTCGGTTCCCTACTGAGGCAATTCTAATTTGTGGCAAATTGACATTAAAACCAATCTTCACATTCCACCATTGCTCACTGGCCACCTTAAAAAAAACATGCTTATGCAGACATAAACATACACACATCACAACAAGGAAACAAAAAAGGAAGAAAAAAAGAATATATTTAGAAAATGATATTCAAATTAAATTATAAAACAATATAATCTTTTATTCCTCAAGCCTCATATTTAGTTCACAGTATAATACAGTCCTCTTTTAAATGTTCTATATTCTTAAAAATCCAGATCCTTTAAAGGTCTCATATAAAGAAACAGTGTACATATTTCCAGCACATTATGTTAATAGTGTCTATTATAATTCCAATAGTGAAAAAATAAATACCATAGCAAATAGGCAATCAAACCAAGCTAAAAAGACATCCAGCAGAAAAAACTCAAAACCTGGTGTTCTAATGAATTTGGAATGTATTATTATGAACTCAGAAATAGACTGGGTAGTAAATTCCTTTGAAGAATAATTGTTTTAGTGTCTCATAACTTATTTTTGATAATATGGATTTATAACATTTGACTGATAATAGTATCTCATTCAATATTGAATTAAATTATAAATAGAAATAAGAAATCAACACTGTCTCTTTAATGTATGCACATTTATTTTATTAACAAATAGAAAAAGACCATTTATGTTGAATATATTAATTTTATATTTTTTAAAGCTAAAAGGCACTCATTCTAAGGCAGTCTCAGATTCATGATCCTCCTGCCTCAGCTTCCCAAGTTGCTAGGTTTAGAAACATGCACCACTATTCCCCAATAAAATGTATTTCTCAAACTGGGTGGTGAGATCTATGTATTTGCTTGTGTAAGGTATATGTAATTGGAGTTTATATAGCTACTGCCAGGTTGCTCTCTCTAGAAGCATCTGCAGAGCTTTCAATGTAACATAGGTCTATTTTCCAGTTTCCTGTCTCAAACCTTGCACTTGTGTCTACCATATATATGGTCCTACTGATATTGAGTGGAAGTTGGCAAGAACAAAGCTCTGGATGAGATACTTTGATGAAGGTGGAACTTTCTGCCTCCTTTCAACATTATCCCCAGTCCCAAAATATTTCTCTATCTTGCCAACTGATTCAACAATACTTACATTCCCCAAAGTGACCCTGATGGAAGACAGAGGAGGCACAACTTGAGAAGCCTCCCAGTGACACTAAAACAAAATCTGTTTCCCTGGACACAAACTGTTTTCCTCCTTTCCCTTCTGCATGACAGCTCTTATCTTAAAGATCATGAAATCACTCAAACTTATGCTTTTGGCATTTCTCAGCCATGAGCCACTAAGTCATTTTACATGCCGAATATTTACCAAATCACTTGGAGAGGTGAATGATAAGAACACAGTCCGACTGATGCAAGCTCCCTGTCCATGCTGAGTCACAGGAACGCCAAGCTGATGACCTGATACAATGTCAACATTATTAGATACCACTTCCTCACTGGAACTAAACACAGCCAGTTCTGCGGAATAGAAGTCAACTCTAATCTAGCTGTCTGTGGAATTGACTTGACTAGGGTCCCTGTCACATACAAGCAGCTGTGTGGTTTTGAGAAAGTGACTCTCTGGTTGTCATTTTATTTTTCTCCTCTCTGCAATAAAGCAGCGCTATCTGGTGGCCTCCCAGATGGCCAAATGAGTTTTCTGCTCCAGGTAAGAGGATGTGAGGCTAGGTCAGATAAGATGAGGCAAGGTGAGACAGAACAAGAACTATGGGATGGTATGTGTGCAGCTCTGGCCACAAGGCCTCCCTCTATAACTTATGAGCAGACCATGGAGGCATGAGCACCCACTTTTCCTGTGCTGAGCTGGAAGCCTGCGATGTGCGGAACCCCAGTGTTCAGAAGCTCCACAACCTTTGTCCCTCTTGAGACACTGCGGACCATTCCCACCAAAGCCACATCCCACCAGAAAAGGCCAGCCTCCAAATAGAGCCACATGCAACACATCCAATCATAAATGGCATGTGAGGCTTAAGCCCGCCCCTGAAGCACTCTGGCCCAATGAGCATCCAGGCAGAGACTCTAAACCTCCCCCATTCCACCTTGTTCTTCCGGCCTGGTACATTGAGCATGCTCAGACTTGAGGACCTGAAGGAACTGCTGAGGAGCTGGTGAACTGTTGTGGAGGAGGACTGTGGAGTTCATTCTGGTGAAGGCTGTCCCAGGCCAGGGTGGCCAGGCTCAGGGTCTCTGAGGGGTGGACCACACGGGTGGGAGACCGCCATCTCCTCAGAGTCTGGACTTCCTCACAGCCCCGGTCCTGGTGAGGCTGAGGTGAAGGCAAAGGCCTTCTTGGCAGCAGTCTCCTCTTAGGCCAGGTCTAGTGAGGGCTAGGACAGTCTTCTCAGAGCTTGGAGACTCCTCACAGCCCAGTTCTCATGAGGCCGTGATGCCTGCTGTGAAGAGCCAGGATGGCAGGATGCAGTTCTGAAAGAATGATTGTAGGCTTTCCTCCAAATTGTTACAGGCTTAACGTTTTCTGTATTTCTTTACTTCATCTTAGTGCCTGTGGGTTCTGCAATATCCCATTTCTCATTCCTTATGTGAGTAACTTCAGTATTCTTTCATTTTTCGTCGCTAGTGTGCCTAGAGATTTATCAGTGTTGTATAGATATGTATCTTTCTCTTACTTCTTGTCATATTTATTTTTATTGAATTTTAAAAATTGATTAGGGGCTTCTTTCTTTTTAGTATTTATATAAAATTTATGTCACAGATTACAAATTACTTAAGTCAGGTGTTAAGTATTTCATACCTATAATCCAAGCCCTTGGGAAACAGGATTCCATGAGTTTGAGAACAGCCTGGGCTCCACACAGAGCCCTGGCTACACTGGGCTATGCTACAGAGTGAGATCTTATTGTAGAACATACACACAAAATCCAAATGTATTCACATTCATATAAAATCATTTAATGTTTTAGTGTTTTCTAATCATTGTATAGCTTTATTCCATAAATTTTGTTATATTTTATTTCCACCTCGATACTTTTACTCTTACTATGACTTTCTCTTTTATTTATTTATTTATCTATTTATTTATTTATTTATTTATTTATTTATTTATTTATTTGAGCTGGGGACCAAACCCAGGGCCTGGCACTAAAAGCGCTCTACCACTGAGCTAAATTCCCAACCCCAGACTTTCTCTTTTAATCTAATGAATATTTTAAGAATGAAATGTTTAATTTTCATTTATTGGGGATTATCAAGATACTATTCTGTTATTAACTTATATTTTAATTTCCCTGTAGTCACATTGCACACATCACTTTATATTGGGTCTCCCATTTCTTTAAGGGAATTTTTTATTTCCTCTTTAATGGAGTTTTTCATTTCCTCTTTAAGGGAATTTTTTTATTTCCTCTTTAATGGAGTTTTTCATTTCCTCTTTAATGGAATTTTTTATTTCCTCTTTAATGCAGTTTTTCATTTCCTCTTTAAGGGAATTTTTTATTTTCTCTTTAATGGAGATTTTCATTTCCTCTTTAAGGGCCTCTATCATCTTCTTAAAGTCATTTTTAAGAGTGATTTCTTCTGTTTCTTCTGTCTTGGTATGTTCAGGTCTTGCAGGTGTAGAATCACTAGTTTCTGATGTTGCCATATAGGTCTTTATGTTGTTGCCTGTATTTTTGCACTGGTGTCTACTCATCTCTTCCTCTGCTCGGTGCAGGTGGCATCTGTGTCTGAGAGTGCCTCTCTTGTTCTAATTTTTAGTCTTGGTTCACTAGGAGTTCTTGGTTAAATTGGTACTGTTGGGCTGTTTCTTCGGGAGCAGCTGATCTCAGTCAGTGAAGTATATACTTATGATTCTCGTGATCTGGTTCAGTGGCTGTGCGGCGCCTTCTTCTGTGTTCTCAGGTCATGTTTTGCTCATTCATCAACTCCTCAGCTGATCTTGTTTCCTCAGACTTCAAACTGTATGGATCTGAATCCTCTCCCAGATGGATTTCAGCTGAGCAGGGTAGTCTCACCAACACCTCCAAGTTGTTAGGTTTCGCAGGGTCAGCAGTTGGGCCCTGGGTTGGCCTCAGATAGCGTGTTCAGATTCGTTCTGGTTCTGTCCCACGGAGATAGCTTCTTCCCTGGGTATTGGGATTAAAGGTGTCCCTGTTCCAAGCTCTTGATTAAGAGCTTGTTTTCACTAACTTTTCAGTGGGTAATAGCTTAGTTTCTGGTCTTTATTGCAACTGTGTTTCGGCCACCTGCCTGCCTGCCTCTGCCGACCACCGCTGAGCCTGTCTGCCTATATTGGGTCTTTTATGTTTGTTTAAACCTGTTTAGTAGCTTGTAACATGGAGTATGTTGAAAAGTGACTTGTGTGTTCTGGAAATGTTGCCTTAAGCTGTCATTTGAGGAGGTGTTCTGTAAATGTCTGTTAGGTGAAATTGATTGACAGGAGTGTTCATGTTCTCCTTGTCCTTAATGACTTTCTCTCCTTTCCTTTCTTTCTTTTCTCTTTTTACAGTATAAGAACTTAATTTAGTTATAATTTTAATTTTTTCTCAATATCAAATCTTATCCTGTGGATATATCAGAATAAAAGGGAATTTTCTGTTCCAAATGCGTCATCTTTAACCCTTGTTATATAGGAACGTCTGTCCCTATGTCAAAATTGGACTGAATTATTCCATATGTTCATGTCTTTTAAAAGTGTAAAACCTCATTCATTTGACTTCTTATTGTTTAGTTCATGTTAACAAATGGTAGAAAGTGAAATTTGATTTTTTTAACCTATGCATTTTTTCTTTTTTTATTGATTCTTTGGGAATTTCATACCATGTACCCCAGTCCCACCCATCTCCCAGTCCCTCCATATCTGCCCCTCACTCTTTTACAGTCCCCCCACAAAGGAAAGAAAAGGGGAATATAAATAAGGCAAAATAAACAATCATTAAAAAGAAGAAAAAGTAAAGCACTCCACTCCCCGACCCCCATCTTTCCCACCTTTCCATCATCTCTCCATCATCTTAGTGGCATCGGGAAGCTGCTGTGTCTCATGCAGGTCTAGTATTGATGGTGTACCGAAGCCAGGGGCCTTGAACTTGACCAACATCTCTTTACACAATGAACATTTGCAAGTGAAGCTGTTGGACTTTCCCTCCATTTGTTCTGTCGACTCCCATCTCCAACTTTAATTGTGGATTTTTCAGTTTCCATCCACTTTCTCATCCAGGTTGGAGGATTCGTAGTCAAGTACTTTTTAAGTAGAGTGTTCCGTCTGCCTGGAAAATTGATCCCTTTTCACCACACACATGTATAATATAATATTTGTGTTATTCATAATAGATACTTTCCCTAGTAAAACTTATTGTTCAGCAGTTCACTTTGGTAGTAACATGGGTACTAGGACATTTTAAAGAACTCTGCCTTTTCCTGCCTCCTTGTTCTGACACTCTGCCCATACATTTGTTTTCTGTTCATCATAGAGTGAAATCCTTTGTGGTTGTTTATCTAGTCTGGCAATTTCTCCCATCCAGACCTTTATGTTGTAATTACATGGTTAGTTTGAGTCTTCTATCTTGATAGTTTTAACTTCACGAGTTCTGTCCAAAATGTCTTTCTGTGTCTGCTTTTGGGTTTTCATTCTATTTATCCCCTCACCTAGCTTGTTATTTAGACATCTTTTTAAAAATTTAATAGCTGCTTTTCATGCACTGAAGGCCCACGGGCTACTAAACTCAGAGCTCCTTTCTTGGTGACTTATGTCAGAAGCTGCCAGACCTCTGGAGCTTGTCCATTGTGTGTTGTGTCAGCGAGACCAAATAGTAGTTTATAGTTTACAGATTATTCATGCCAAAATTTCTGTCTTTTGTTATGGTGGACTTCAAAGCTTTTGTAAACCTTTTTTTTTTTTTTTTTTTTTTTTTTTGGTTTTTCGAGGCAAGGTTTCTCTGTGTAGCTTTGTGCCTTTCCTGGAACTCACTTTGTAGCCCAGGCTGGCCTTGAACTCACAGAGATCCACCTGTCTCTGCCTCCCGAGACCTGGGATTAAAGGCGTGTGCCACCACCGCCGGGCTGTAAACCTAAGTTACAGTGTGCCTAAATTCCATCACCATATTGTCATTCATCATATAAACCTTCTTAATTAAATATACATGATGAATGACAATAAGGTGATGGAACTTAGGCACACTGTAACTTTCAGTGACTAAAACTAATGAAATGCTAAGAAATCCCTTATAATTTTTAAATTTTATGCATATTCATTTGCATCAACTTTTACAACTCAGATTTCTTGCATGGTCCAATAATTGTATATACTGGTGTTATTCTTGTGATTCTGGGTTCCAGAATGACCTTATAGTACTTATAATTTATTTAATTACAACCCTTTATTCTTATAACTGAGAGTGTGAGAATGAACTGATATCATATATAGCATACATGCAACCCTCTCTGCCTCTCTGGTTCCATAAAACTCAATAGGGAAATTTTGAGAGAAAACTTTTAAAATTCCACATATGTGTTTATAGGGGGAGGTATGTGCACAGGAGACCAGTTCCGACAGAGATAAGAAGAGGGTCCAGATTTCCTGGAACTAGGGATATTGGTGTTTGATTATGAATCACTGTGATGGGTAATGGAAATTGAACTCAGGTTCTTTGAAAGAGTACAGTGTGTGTTTTTTTGTGAGACCAACTCTAGCCCCATCATTCAAACATTTTAAGTGAAGTTTAGAAGATAATAAAAAATGTAGTCATTATGTTTAGTTTTATAAAAATCTATAAGCCCTTATGCAAATAAGTAATTCTTTTTCTGTTTTATTACTTCTAGAATTAATCTTATTATTCTGTAAATATTAATTATACAAAGTCAGTAATTTGTTCATGTACATCCCCTCGTTTCTCTGTTATATTCCTCCATCTAAAATATGTGCCCTCACGCTTCCTCAAAAATTTTCTTCCTACTTTCATATTTTTTCTAGATTCCACTTATGAGAGAAGACGCGGGATGTTTGCATTTTGGAGAATTGTTGATGATACATAGCTGCAACAATTTTCTTGAGAATTATATAATTTTTTCTATACTTTTTCTTTCTTTATTGAATTATCTTGAATTATTTATGCATATCATGCCTTCTTTATCCATTAATATATTGGTGGTCTATAGTGGTATTTTATTTGTGCTGAAATGTGATTTTATTTGTATGTTATTAAATAAAGTTGCCTAGGGGGCAGAGCTATTAGCAAGCCATAGGGAAAGCCAGGGCGGTGGTGGTGCACGCCTTTAATCCCAGCACTTGGTAAGCAGAACTAGGTAGATCTCTGTGGGTTCAAGGATACAGCCCGCATTGGAGACACACTCCTTTAATCTCAATACCAACCATAGAAGACCTGGAGTGACCACAGACAGGCAGTGACAATACGGTCATGTGGTTGGGTTTACAACCAATGAGAAGGCAGAACAGAACTCTATTTAAAGACGAACACACAGGGAGTAGTTCCTTTTCGGAGAGGTCTCTTGGCGGGAGAGGCTAGCTGGCGGCAGGCGGGTAAGGCTCTTAGCTCTGACCTCTTGGGCTTTTATCTTTACATTGGCTCTGTGTCTCTTATTTAATAAGACGGTTGGTTACATCTACATTTGGCGCCCAACGTGACAAGAATCCATTAAAAACTGCTTGACTTGGCTTGGTGGCGGGTCCGGTTTCCCGCCCGGGCAGCTGGCTCCCTAGTCCAGGCGGCCAGCTCCCTAGCCCGGGCCCAGTACGTACTGACCGTAGCCCCAAGCGGTTAGCTTAAAGCCGGTGCTGCAAACAACTCAGGCCTGCCCTGCCGAACAGGGTACCTGCCTGTAAAGCCAACACACGTGGTCGGAGCTTAAGGAAGTCACAGCCCAGGCTTGGCAGCCCAGGCTTGACTCACCTCAAGCCGCAACATGTGGCTGGATTTAAGCTTTTAGTAGCTCGCTTTCTTGCTCTCTCTCTCTCTCTCTCTCTCTCTCTCTCTCTTTCTCAATTCACCTTGGACACTAGGTGACTGTTTTGAAATTCCCTCGGATTTCTACTGTTCTGCCCAGACTTGGTAAGTCAATTAACATATCAGATATTTTAAAGGAAACTATTTAAAAGAGAAATTTTTTCCACATTAAAAAAAATGGGTTTTCTGTGTGCATTGGAAGAAAATTGGGCTTTGTTTGCAATTTTAGGCAGTCTGACAATGGAACAACTGTATGAGATGATTAATATTGATCAAATTATGCAGTTTATTACTATGTTTATACTCATTTTACTATTTAAAAATTTAAGTGCCAGGAAGACAGTTTTAGAAAAACTTGTTAAACCTGAAAAAACTCAGACGGAAGAAATTAAGAGTGAAGTTGTTCCAAGAGTGGGTCATAAGGTTACAGAGAGAAAGCCTGTTTTCACACAGTCACCCTTAATTTATCCGGTAACCGTACAGCAGTCGCCTGATCAAATGACTGCACAAAATATTTGGGCTCTAATTGACATGTTGGATTTACGAAGGTTTAAAGAGGCAATAGTATCTTATGGCATGCATTCCCCATATGTAAAGCAAATGTTAAACTCTTGGTCAACATATAATAGGATTATACCACAGGACTGGTGGGAGCTGGCACAGGCTGTTCTGGAGCCGAGCCATAAGATCCAGTGGCACATGTACTTTAACGATGAAGCTAAAAACATAGAAAAACAATGGAGGGATAAAGGAATACAAATTTTCCAGGATCAGCTTATTGGAGAAGGCCAATATGCTTCAGTACAAACACAATGTTTATATGATGTCCAAACCTTAATTCTATGTCAAACGGCAGCCTTGAATGCATGGGACAGAGTTGAGGAACCAGGAAAAAAAGCTGAGTCATTTACAAAGGTTGTACAAGGCCCAAAAGAATCCTTCTCAGATTTCTTACAAAGATCAACTTCAGCAGTACAGAGAATGGACATGAACTCAGAAGCTAGTCAGATAATAATTGAATCTTTGGCCTTTGAGAACATGAATGCAGCATGCAAAAGAATAATCAGGCCATTAAAGGCAAGATCTGCACCCTTGGAAGATTGGATTAGAGACACAGTTAATGTGGACGCTCATGACCAGGATGATATGTGGGTAGGAGAAGCAATTTCAAAAGGTTTGAGGAATGTTAGATGTTTTGGATGTGGAAAGCAAGGACATTTGAAAAGGGACTCTAAACAGGGCATTCCTAGGAACAATGTTTCTTCAAGGAACAATGATAACAGAAAGCCCCTTCCTTCTGGAGTATGCAGAAGTTGTGGTAAGGGAAAACACTGGACCAATGAATATAGATCAACAAGGGACAGACAAGGTAATCCTTTGCCTCAGGCTTTGGGAAACTCCCAGAGGGGCCTCTTGGAGGCCCCCACAACAAATCCAGTTCAAACCTTTCCTGCAGTCATAGAGGAAATCCCTGCTCTGAGCGATTAAATAACCAAATGCCTATCGAAATAAATCATGTTGGTCAGGATGATGAAACAGAGAGAATAGAAAATTCGGGAAAAAGCATAAAGAAAATTTTTTGGCAAACTTCTATTAATGAACAAAGACCAAAATTAACGATAAAAATTAATGGTGTTTTGTTGTCTGGTCTGGTAGACACAGGTGCGGATGTTACCATAATTGCACCAGAATTTTGGCATCCAACTTGGCCTCTTCAGGAGGTAAATGTTCAACTGTTAGGAATTGGGACATTATCTCAAGTAAAACAGAGTGCAAGATGGCTCTAATGTAGAGGTCCAGAAGGACAGAGAGGTAAATTAAAGCCATATGTGGCTAACATAGCTATGAACCTGTGGGGTCGAGGCCTGTTGCAACAATGGAATACTCAGATTAACATCCCTCCAGTCTCAGAAACAAATAATAAACTAGCACATGTTTCTGAGAGAAATATTAGAAGATATTATTCTGAGTGGTCACCAGCCATCCATATTACACAAGAACAGGGCACAACAACTGATGATCTCCCAAAGACACCAGCAGCTCTACCTTTAAAATGGTTAACAGACAAGCCTGTATGGGTTCAGCAATGGCCTTTAACAAAAGAGAAACTCCAGGCTTTAGAAGAGCTGGTAGAAGAACAGTTAAATGCTCAGCATATTGAAGAATCAACCA
>CABHPP010147140.1:0-27468 GCA_902168425.1 Peromyscus attwateri
GTTCATAAATCTCTTATTTGCTTTGTTCACATACGTATATACATTTACATGTGAAAATAGATGTTTAACGGGGGTAAATTGGGTTTGTCCCCTTTAAAATTGTCAACACTGAACTGTGGAGATGAATCAATAGATAAAGTGCTCGCTAAGTAAGCTTGGGGATCTGAGTACAAATGCCAGACTCCAAGTAAAAACCCTGCAGCCTGAGTTTGTAATCCCAAAGCTGGTAGGCAAAGACAGATGGATCCTGGGATATGGGTGGCCAGCCGGCCTGTCCTACTCCCTAAGTTCCAGGCTAGTGAGTAACTGACTCAAAAGGGGTGAGCCGCCCTCCAGAAGAATGACAGCCACGGTAGTTTTGACCTCCGCTTTCACATATGGATGTGGGTGCAAATGTGAACACACACACACACTTACAGACACACACACACACACACACACACACACATACACACAAGATAAATAAAAACAAAACAATGTGGAGGCTTTCAACTTATACTGACTTCATTCAGGCATTCAGTAATGAATCTTTCAGTATTTTGAATGCCATATATATTAAAAATTAGTAAAATATATACCTGTCTCAATGGAGGTCAGTCAAGCAAGGGGATAGAGTAGGATCAACACGTAGAGAGAAGGATGAACATATAGGAACTCAAGTCACCCACATGTAATAAAGCCACACATAGACTATATTGAGAGAACAGATGATTGACAGTAAAAGAAACAGCCACCCCTGGAAGCAATTTTTAATTTATTTTATTATTGTCACCACTGAGTCAGCTAACAAACCACCCACGAGAAACAGGTTTTTCCCTGTTTCATAGTCAATCATGCTTTTTTCTTTTTTTACCCAAAACTTGGTTCCAACTTTTTTTCTTTAACTGTTTCCAGAAACCAGATTGAAGGGCAAAGTTTTACTCCACTGAATGTGGCCAAATACATGTCGGGATTTCTAAAAGCATTCAACGGAGACTTTCCAAAGTGGGCTTGAGTCTGAAAAATGAATGGAATATGAGTATTGTCTGCAACCCAAAGCAACCACTGACTTTTATGCTGTCCTCGCTGGAAAAGTCAATGCAATTTGCAAGGTCACATTGTCTTGAGGATCTGGAGGCCACTGGGAACAATAAATGAATTAGGCATCCCCTATAGACATGACAGAAAGCCAACAAATTGGCCTGTTGGTAACAGATGCACCAGTTACTCAAGAATTATATGCCTAAGGTAGAGACTCAAATTTTTTTTAATAAGTAGGAAACTTAAATGCTTTTGTGAATTCTCTAGAATGCAAAATATTCCCCACACCAAAAAAAAATTTTTTTTGTTAAACATTTGAAAGGCCAAACACAATGTAACACATCTGCAGGGTGGACCTGGGAGACAGGCCACCAGGATGTGGCTTCTGTCTGTCATGATGCCTCTCCTGAACCAGTTGGGTTTTTATGGCTAGTTCTAGAAAAGCAATTAAAATTCTAAAATCAGAAGAATACCACCATGTCCATCATGCCACGCATGTTGTTCAGCCACAGACATTGCACAGCCTTTGACGAAGTCTCGCCTTGGTCTTGTTTATTCTGAGTGGTCAAGGCCACAGCATCTCTTTCCAAAGTACAAGAAGATTGAGGGCCATAAAACAGTGGCACCGCTTCTCTGGGTACACTAAAGGTGAAAAATCAGCGTCTGGTCTTTAGTCATAAACCACCTGCTTCCGGGACTGAGGACTCACTTAGCACACAATAGCACAGACGATCATTAAGAACTGAAAAGATTTGTATTTTATTATAACATATGAGTACTCAGATTGGTCCATCTTGGTCCCTGAAGCAGTAGATGTTGCTAAGGTCAAAATACCAAACAAAATCAATCCATCCACAATGGAACTATGTCATCTCAAGGCTGAGAAACATCCCCTAGCTTTTCAATTTTGAAATGCGCTGATGAGTTTAGCAGCAGCTGCTGCTCTCTCCAGCTCTCTCCACTTGGCCAGTATAACACTGAAAACATCAAGGCAGGTCTAAAAGGAGAAAGCCACAGAGGACTTTCATCTGTATGAAGCCCAGAACAAATAATATCACGGCTTTTGTCTATTTTTAAGATTTTTGAATGACATCCTGATCTACCTTCCTTCCCTCCTTCCCTCCTTCCCTCCTTCCCTCCTTCCTTCCTTCCTTCTTTCCTTCTTTCCTCCCTTCCTTTCTTTCTCTCTTTCTTTTATTTTTAAATACCACCCTCTGCAGCAAAGGCTAGTTAACCTTGAACATATTCCCAATCTCTAACCCTTTCTTCACTTACAATCTGATATGAAACCACACTATTTTCTCCAAGTGCTAAAGAATTGTTTTGCACTTATCTGAAAATTCCAATCTATTCTTTCCATAGTTAAATCACCCAATCACCATGCCTAAGAGAGTGCAGAAGTATTTAATAAATTATGTGTATTTTATACATAATCTTGAGGAAGAGAGCTGCTTTGGGGCATGTGTTCAACAAGGGGGCAAGAAAAAGGCAATTCTTCACATTAGGGCTGTACATAATCTGTGCCACCACCAACACCTCTATTTCAAATGAAACCTGGTGTTGCTAGATAATTGAAATTTATTGACTTTGTAAAATGATCTATTCATAAGATTATAAACAAGTAACTTATTAGTCACAGGCTTAACTAATGTGCATACCATAACATTTACCCATACAGTTGAGTACCTATTAACACAATCTGCTTTAGAAATCTGTTCATCGCCGGGCGGTGGTGGCGCACGCTTTTAATCCCAGCACTCGGGAGGCAGAGGCAGGCGGATCTCTGTGAGTTCGAGGCCAGCCTGGGCTACCAAGTGAGTTCCAGGAAAGGCGCAAAGCTACACAGAGAAACCCTGTCTCGAAAAACCCAAAAAAAAAAAAAAAAGAAATCTGTTCATCATCTGAGGAAGTTCCTTCCTATGAATTTGTAGTCCAAAACCTACTTCTGAGCTAGTGAGACGGCTCAGTATTTAACAGCACATAGTAATTTTACAGAGAACTGGAGTTTGGTTTCCAAATCATGTCTGCCTATAACTCCTGCTCCAGGAAGATCAAATGTTTCTGCCCTCCAAGGATATTGACACTTATATGCATACACACCACACACAAAATAATATTAATAATAATAATAATAATGATAATAATAAAGATATGCTTCCACTTTAGCCCCAATTTTTTAAAAAAACCTCCATTTTCCATCTATGGATTTGTCTTTCCTAAGAAGTTCATGTAAGGAGTACCATACTGTTGCAGAATATTTGTTTACCCTGTGAAGATGTGTCTTTGCCAGGACGCTTTCTAATTGGTTTAATAGAGAGCTGAATGACCAATAGCTAGGCAGGAAGAGGTTAGGCGGGACTTCTGCGGACAAAGAGAACTCTGGGAAGAAGAAAGGTGGAGTCTCCAATCAGCTGCAGAGAAAGCAGCATGGGTGGCAGTACAGAGTAAAGGTAACCAAGCCATGTAAAAGAACGTAGATGAAATTATATGGGTTAATTTAAGTTATAAGAACTAGTGAGGAACAAGTCTTAGCTAAGGCCCAGCTTTCCTAACTAATAATAAGTCTCTGTATTGAGTTTCTCTGGCAGCCAAAAGAAAAATCCATCTACACCACACAGTACGATCGTTTGTGTCTGGCTTCATTCACTTGGCAGAATGTTTAGTAGTCCATTGGTGCTTGCACGTATATCAATAGTTCTCTACTGGGAAGGATATCGTTTGTCTTTTTGCCAGCCGCTGAATATTTGTATCATACCCCGTTTGAGTTATTATGAACAGCCCTGCTATGGGCACTCACAGTATGTCCTTGGGAATCTGTGTTTTCATTTCTGCCGAATAAACAACTGGGAGCCGAAATGGGATTGTTGAGCCAGGTGTCAAATGTGTTTTTGACTTTTTGAAAGCCTCAGTGGATTAGTGATTTTTTTTTTTTTGCTGGGACAACATAGCTGAGAAATGCAACTTAAGGATGAGTTTGTTTTGACTCAGAGTCTGGATGGCTTGGATAAGGTTACTTGTCACATTGTGTCTATAATCAGGAAGCAAAGGGATGGATGGTGATACTTGCTTTCTTGTTTATCCCGTCCAGGACCTCAGCCAATGAGATGGCACTTCCTACATTCAGGATGTGGCTTCCACCCTTAGGTAAAACTCCCGGACAAAATCCTAACACACATGCCAGCAGTGTGTCTAGATGACTCTACACCCCATCAAGTTGACAGTCAGGATTGGATTGCCCAGCACACTGGGAAACGTTTACCAAAGTAGCTTTATGCATGATGTATGATCCCACAAATGAAGTGCGGGGACACACTGTTTTCAAGAAGTCTACACATTTTGATGGGATTGTACTTCACCTATAAATCATGTCCCCTTACTGCTGTGCCAGCTAATCTGTGAGTGTGCCTGTGCCCCTGCTTACTTAGATGGTCTTCAGCTTCTCTCAGCAGTTGTGTTATTGTTTGCCTGTCTACATTCAGGTCTCGATTCCTTTTATCTAACTATTTTTCCTAAGTATTTTATATTCGTATGTAGCAGGAATCTTAAAAGTTCTTATTAATAAAATCAAACCTCAGTCAGGTATTGGGGTGAACACTGGAAGGTCAGAGAGACAGAACAAACCACAGCTATCTCACTTCGCCGGATCCTCAGCTGGTCTTGTTTCCTCAGACTGGAGGCCTCTGAGTCTTCATCCAGAATGGGTCTCAGCTGAACTGCTGCTAGAAGCCTGAAAGCTTAACCAGGCCAAATGCCTAACCAGGCCAAATGCTTCTCTAGGCCAAATGCTTCTCCAGGCCAAATGCCTCTAGTTTCTGGTCCTCACGCCTTATATACCTTTCTGCTTTCTACCACCACTCCCTGGGATTAAAGGCTCGCTTTCTAGGATTAAAGGCGTGTGTCACCATGCTTGGGGGTTTCCAATGTGGCCTTGAACTCACAGAGATCCAGAGGGATTTCTGTCTCTGGAATGCTAGGATTAAAGGCGTGTGCTACCACTGCCTAACCTCTGTTTAATATTGTGGCTGTTCCATCTCTGACCCCAGATAAGTTTATTAAGGTACACAATATTTTGGGGAACACAGTACCACCACATTCGTATATTATAGATGGAATTATTTTTCAGTTGCACATTTAGTGAGACAAGAGGGCCTAAGTATTCACTGCAATGTACAGGGGAGTTTTGTGTATTTACTTTGTAACCTGTGACTTCCTGGTTCTAATTGTTTTATTTGGTGTGGTCTAATAGATGTCTTAGAATTTCCTAAATATAAATATTTGTACCTATACCTCTAACATAGACTTTATACTTTACCCATATATATTATATTACATTACATATATCCTGAGTACATTATATATATGCAATATACATAATACAAACAAGAAGGAAAAATAGTTGTTACTGAGAGTGTTGTCCATTTTTGTATTGGATCTGGGGGAGAGAATTTGCTGATCTCTTCATACTTGTATAGTTGGAAATCTACTACAGAGATTTACATTTTGGTAAAACTTTCTATATTTGCTTCAAATTTTAAATATTCAAAACCAAAAGACAATATTTTAAAAGACATCATGAGGGCCCACAAAGAGTACCCAACCTATGATGGTGACAAATCCAAATTCACAATTTGCAAACTTTGTCCTAGGGATGTACCAGGCCGGCCTGCCGAGAAATGCACCATCCCCTCAGTCTTCATGTTAGCTCCAGGCTAGGAATTTTCTGCCTACATCAGTCTCCGTTCTGCAAAGGCAGAATCCCTTTGTTGTAATCACTTGCTGCCTCTTTAGGGTGACTCAGAAAGAAATCAAACAGCCAAATGTGTGGAAATGAGTTAAGGTTGGAAATGACTGGGGAGGGATTAGTTCTCCACTGTATAATTGATGTGTTGTTCTGGAACAATGAGGGTTTCATGCTGGATGACAAAGATAACAAATGTCAACTATAATCTCTCTGGCTCCTTATTCGATGTCGGAATTCTCTGCGCATAATGCCATCTCCATGGGCAGCCTTACCTGGGACAAGAAATTGCTAGCAAAGGACCGTTCTTTCTACTTTGGTGGGCATGGTGCCGGCTCTCTGGAAATCCTTTGAAGTTTTAAAGACTCTGTGTACAATAGAGTGATTTCTTTTCAGCCCTTGTCCTCCTGAATCACCAGAGATTGATTGGGATTAAGAGTTACGTCATAGCTGGGCAGCGGTGGCACATGCCTTTAATCACAGCACTCGAGAGGCAGAGCCAGGCAGATTTCTGTGAGTTCGAGGCCAGCCTGGTCTACAGAGTGAGATCCAGGACAGGCACCAAAACTCCACAGGGAAACCCTGTCTTGAAAAACAAACAAACAAACAAACAAAAAAAGAGTTACATCATTACTTCAGATCTGCTGGTATCTTTGGAGTAACTCACTCAGGGGGATAAATATGCTTTCCTGCCTGTTCGATCCCCGAGACTGCTTTGGGATGTTTCCTAGCAAGGAATGGACAGGGCTCTCACACAGTGTGAGATAATCCTTTCCTCGATTCCTTCACGTATTTCTCTGCATCTCGTCTCAGAGCCTTGCTGTCTACACACTCAGGACCTGGTCTGATGTGGTCCATGAGTAATACCCACTGCATCTTCTGAGATGCTTCTGGTAATTTCTGACTTGTTTTCTCAGCTCCACCAATGCTCAGAAACATTTTATAGCCCACTACACTCCCCCTCAGTTTACTGGACAGCTGCAGGCGTGTCTGAAGAAAGCCACATCCTCTATCCCACCCTACTCTGAGATCCTGTTTGATCCTCCGTGCAAGAGTCACTGCCCAGAAAGCTGAGATCCACAGTGTTATTCCACAAGCTCTTAACCCCAGTGCGTTCCAAACCCTCCAAAGCACGTGGGAACGTCTAGATTCTTGTCTTCCTACAGAGCCATCAATGGAAGCTTCAGAGTGCCGCTTCAGGAACTGCCAGACAGCTCTGCACCACTCAGTGAGGAGGACAGGAACATAGGCTCCTCTCGAAGGAACCATTGAGAATGAGAGGTGAAAGTGCATGCTCCCCTGGCTTTCTGTTCAGCTTAATAACCTCGGATTTACAGTTCGTCTTGCTAAAAGGAAAGACTCAACGAAAGTGTGTAAGCAAGGACTTCCCTTAACCTTTTCGCTTATCTCCTTTTCACACATGCACACAGATTGAAGACTCAACTTTCCCCTCGTTCCAGGAGAGCAGGAACTCCCTCTGCATCATTGCTTACACCTTGAAATAACATTGCAAAAACAAAATGTAAAAGGGTGTGGTGCTCTCACACAAAAATAAACTTTTTGAAAGACAAAAATGTAAATATACACACAAAAAAGTGTGCCTGTATATAAAGAACATGTGAGTAATTATTAAAAATCACCTAATAGCCCCTGCCTCATGCAAACAAATGTTTTTACGGAGTGAGTGACAAAGTACTCTTCCCCCTCTCCCATTTGTAAGTATTTTAATGGCTATATAAAACCATAAAATTTGTCTACTTTAATGGAAATGCCATACTGTGTGAATTGAGACATTGTTTAAATTAGTTAATATTGTAACATTAGATATTTTGTAATGTTTGAATGAGTTAGAATGTCCATTTCCTCAAAAGTTTCTGTTGAAAACCTTGAAAGCCTTTCTTCTACTTTTTTGAAATACATAGTTGATTATTGTTATCTGCACCCGCCCTACTGTGCAGTTGCCCGTGTGAACTGCTTGCTCCTAACTGTAACTTGGTATCCACTAATCTATCTTTCCCTATCCCTCTTTCCCTCCTTCCCACCCTCCGCAGCTGGTGATGCTCATCACCACTCCACTCTCAATGTTTTTAATGTTTCATGAATGACTTCCTGAAGCACTTGTCTTTCTCTTTCTGGCTAATGTCACTCAATAAAATGATCCGCAGTTCCAACCATATCGACACAATGGCAAGATTTCATTTTGCTTTTATACCTGGCAAGCAACCTATTGTGTGTCCATACCACATTTTCTTCATTGGTTACTACAGATGTAGGTATTTCTGTATCGCATCCTGTGAGAAAAAAATGGGTACAGACAGCCATGAAGACGTCTCTTCATCACACTGATAGTGTTTTTTGTTGTTGTTACATACCAGAGAGTGGGATTGCTAGATCCTATGAAAGATTCTTTTTTATATTATCTATTTATTTAAGACAGGATCTCATTATGTAAACCTGGCTGACCTTGAACTCACAGAGATCCACCTGCCTCTGCCTCCCAAGTGCTGAGATCAAAGGCATGTACTACCACACTTAGTTTCCTTTTTACTTTTTGGAGCAACTATTTTCTACAATGGATGTACTAATTTACATCATCACCAACCAAGTAAAAATGGGCTCCCCTTTCCCCACAAACTTGCCAGTTCTGGCTACAGTCTTTTATAAAAAGCCATTCTAGCTGGCATGCAGAGATATTGGAATCAGTTTCAGTCTGTGTTTCCTCCGTGATTAGCAAGTCTTAACATGTTTGAATACCTTTATTCCTTTGTATGTCTTATTTAGAGGAGTATCTGGGGGGTTGAGGTGGTTGCCATTGAGTTCTTAGCTCCTTCCCCACTCTGGATGTCGCTAGCTGCATTCGTTGTCTTCATTGGCCTCATGTCCTAGGCTGTCCCTTCACTCTACTGGTCGTATCTTTAGAATGTGCAGAATTTTACTTTCCTTAATCCCATCTCTCTCTTTTTGCCTTAGTTTCCTGTGCTTTTGCAGTTCCAGCCAAGAAAATCTTCACCCATTCCAATGTTCTGAAACATTTCCCCTGTTTTCTCTTCTTAGTTTTAGGTCTTACAGTATTCTGTCTGACCCATTTTGAGTTGATGTTTGCAACTAGTGAAAGATAATCTAGTTTTATTCTTCTGCTTGTGGGTATCCAGTTTCCCCAGCACCATCTACTGGTAAGCCTGTCCTTTCTACAGTTTTTGCCTTACATCTGATTATGAGGTGTTCTTACATTTATTCATTTGTTTGTGTTCAACTGTGCTTATATCCTGAGATGAATTCTACTGGATTATGGTGAATAATCTATTAAACACACTACTGGATCTGGTTTGCAAGTATTTTGTAAAGAATTCTTGGACCTATGGTCATCAAGAGTCTTGGCACTGGCATTTAGCTAGCTCACTTTCTTTTTCTTCTGTGTGTACAGGACTGGTTTGGGTATCCATGCAATGGTGGCCCTGTAGAACATGTTTGGGAGAATTCCTTCATCTTCTTTATTTTTAATTACTTAAAGCTTAGGCCTAAATCAGAGTACAAAAAGTTCAGATGTAATCAGACTTGTATGCAGAACAGCTTGCACCTAGTATTTTGTTAGGTGGAAGTTCAGATCAATAAAAGAAAATTGGTTGAAAGTTTGTCTAAGTGGAGTTAGAGGGCTAGATCCTCACCCTGATGCCAGAACACCTTCATCATTAGAAAACTGGCAATTTGCTTTGTGGAGAATTTATCACAGAATAAAAGAGCCTCTGGGCTCCTAGATTCTAAAACAGAAAGACAATAAATTATATGACTATGTTTAATTACTGTATAATTAGCAAAGTAATATGAAGCATGATTCAAGTGTTCATAATAAATGTCAGTACACCAACCTTGGAATGCACTTTATTCAATACCTACTATATATCAAGGACGATACAGGAGACAAGAAGGATTTTAAAAAAAAAATCTTCACAGAAGTTTCTAGCCCAGCACAGTAGTGGTTTATTACAATGTGCAAAGAGCCATAAATGGAAAGCTTTGATGGGAAGCCCCAGGAAAGCTACCAACCCCAAAGTGACGGGAACAGATCTCATGGCCATTATTGTTTATACAATCTGCAGTGTGCATTAGAAAACTATTCCCCAACTGGCCACTCTCAGGAGACTCTCCACGCACCCTGGACCATGTGCCTACTTTCATGACTGACATGAGCAGTGAGTGCCTCATAGATCTGGACAGTCAACTGACTTAGCTGCGATGTTGTTGTTGTTGTTGTTGTTGTTGTTTTGTCTTAAGCTATAAGGTTTGCTGTCACCTGACAATTCTGCACAAAGTAGCTCAATGGTCAAAATGTAGACAACAGGGCAAATGGAAACCATACAGGGCCGAGTCATCAAAGGAGTCTCACACACACAGGACAGGAAGGACAGATGGGCACTTGGAAGCAGAACAGGAAGAGGCTTGATTTTCAATGCTCTAGCTCAGGTCCCACAGGACTCAGTTCTAACTTGCTGCTCATCTTTGGATTTTCCTGTTTCATTATTTCTAAAACCATACCCTTCTATTCAGCCATGGCCTAATTTTAGTGGCTTTCTTTCCTTTCATACTAAAATCTTGACTACAATAGAGGTCATGGGAGAGTTCCCGAGAGCAGTGATGTCTGGGTAAATTTGAAAAGCCAGTGAATGTTAGTCAAAGAATGGAGAGAAGGGATCATGGGCATGAAGCCTCGTAGGAGTGAGGCAGTATGGCTCCCCCAGGCACTCCTCAGGCAGCACTTAGTACAGTTGAAGCACGCTGCTGCTGATGGAGAAACTGGACTATCCAGCTGGTACCTGAACCCGAATGAACAGGAAGGCTGAATGAGACCATTCACACATTTCCTTCTGCGATTCAAAACTTGAAGTAGGAGTTCTGAGAAGTTTGATAAACTAATGAAAAGAACAGATGAGTTGTGATATGCTGACTCCATGAGAAATATTGACATGAGTGTTGCGGCAGGTCAGCATTCCATTTTGAAAATTATTTCAATGAGGAAAAAAAAGCTTTCAAGTTATCGTTATTAAAGAGCCATAAGTAAATGGATGTAAAAATAACTGTAAGGTAAATGGAATGATAATAATTCACAGGTTGCAAATTTTCCATGGGAATCTACAATCAGGTGATTGTGACTACTAGGCATCAAAAAATTGAAGATTAAGATGGTTTCTGGTCAACTTGACACAAGCTAGAGTCATTTGGGAAGAGAGAACTTCATTTAAGAAAATGTCCCCCAACAGACTGGCCTGCAGGCAATCCTTTAGGTCATTTTCTTGATTAGTGACTGGTATGGGAGGACCCAACTCACTGTGGGCAATGGCACCTCTGAACAAGTGGTCCTGTACTGTAAGCGGAAGCCACAAGGAGCAAACCAGTAAACAGCATTTCTCCATGGGCTCTAATTCAGTTCCTGCCTCCAGGTTCCTTGACTTGAGTACTTACTTGCTCTGACTTCTCTCCATGACAAAGTAGGATATAGAAGTGTAAGATGAAATAAACCCTGTCCTCTTCAAGTTGCTTTTTATTTGATTTTACTAATACAGTTAAAATTGGTATTATAAATTTTCTTTGTTCCTGTGTGGTGCATGTGTATGTTTTTGTCAGTACATATGTGTGCTGATGGGTCTGAACCTATGTGTGTGCATGTGTGTGAGAACAGAGTTCAACATTGGGTGTTTTCCTCAGTTCACCTTAGCTTTTGAGACAGGATCTCACTGAACATCAAGCTAAAATGTTGTGACATTTTATCACAGCAATAGAAACACTAAGACAGAAATTAAAATCAGTTTCATTAGAACAGAAAACATCTGCAAATCTCCCATCTTAGATGATTTGCATGATTACATTTTTTCAAAGATGTCTTAAAATTGCAAAAAATATTAAAATACCAAATTAAAATGAAAATTTCACAAATAATTAACATTATTTACTCCTAGTACTCTATCTCTCTTGTGGTGGTAATGTGTTCCCCAAAATATTGTGCACCCTAATAAACTTATCTAGGGTCAGAGGACCAAACAGCCACTAGATACAGAGGCTAGAAAATGGTGGCACTCACACCTTTAATCCTAGCATTCCAGAGACAGAAATCGCTCTGGATCTCTGTGAGTTCAAGACCACATTGGAAACAGCCAGGCATGGTGACTCACCCCTTTAATCCCAGAAAGTGAGCCTTTAATCCCAGGGAGTGATGGCAGATAGAAGAAAGGTATATAAGGCCTGAAGACCAGAAACTAGAAGCATTTGGCTGGTTAAGCTTTCAGGCTTTCGAGCAGCAGTTCAGCTGAGATTCATTTGGATAAGGACTCAGAGGCTTCCAGTCTGAGGAAACAGGATCAGCTGAGGAACTGGCGAGGTGAGGTGGCTGTGGCTTGTTCTGCTTCTCTGATTTTCCAGCATTCACCCCAATAACTTGCCTCAGGTTTGATTTTATTAATAAGACCTTCTAAGATTCCTGCTACACTCTCTCTCCCCCACCCTCTCCCTTCCTCTCTCTTTCCCTGCCTCTCTCATTCTGAGAAAGGGTCTCATTATTTAGTCCTATCTGTCCTGGAGCTATTTCTGTAGACCAAGCTGGCCACAAACTCACAGAGAACCATCTGCCTCTGATTCTTGAGTACTGAAAGCAAAAGTGTACGTACCAAGATTTATAAAAGTAGAGCTGGGGATGTGGCTAAGTTGCTAAGTTGTAAGTACAAGGACCTGAGTTCAGATCCTCCAGCACCCACATGAGCATGACCGTGTCTGCAATACCAGCTCTGGGAAAGTTGAGACAAGAGATGCCTGGAACTTATTCATCAAGTGGCATAGAAGAAGCCATTAGCTTCAGGTTCAGTGAGAGATCTTATCTCAGAAACTAAGGTGAAAATAAAGTGAATTGAGGAAAACACCCAATGTTGAACTCTGGTCTCACACACATGCACACACATAGGTTCATACCCATCAGCACACATATATAGTCACACAAACAGACACATACACCACACTTGAAAAAAGGAAATTTACAGTGAAATTTTAACTGTATTAGTAAAATTAAATAAAATCAGGCAAATGTGTATTTCAGTGTATAAAATTAATTGAGAATATTTACGAAAAAAAATTCGCGTATTTTTCCTCATGCTTTAGCTTTAGCCTCTATAAAAAATTTTGTTATGGTTTGAATCCAGAATGTCCCCCACAGTCTTATGTTTTGAATACTTATTCCCAAGCTGGTGGCTAGTTTAAAAGGCTGTGTAAATTTCTGAAAGTGTGTCCTGGTCGGGGGAAGTAGGGCAGAGTTCAGACTTTGAAGAGATAGCCCAATCCTGCTTCTGTCTAGCTCTCTTCTTCCTGGTTGGCTGCCATGTGAGGAGTCTCCACCATAACATCTGGCTACCACACTCTCTGGCTGCCATAGACTGAGGTCCGTCTCTGCTATATCAGGATGAAATCTCCCTGAACCTGTGAGTCAAAATGAAAGCTTCCCTCCCTTGCTTCAGGTATTTGCTCACAGCAACTCAAAGGAAAGCAAAGCACACATTTATACAAGATACACCATCTGTCTTTCTCCATCTAACTTTCACACAACACAGGGAAAATGAAACTGTAGGAAACAATATGGCAATATCAATACTAAAAAGAATATATAATTCTGAAATTTCTGAAATTACAACCACATCTTCAACAGACTTGAATTCTCATTACACTGAGCAGATCTAGGATAGAAAATAACAATTATTTTAGCTATCACTTTGATGAATAAAACTTCAGTCTCATTCATTCATTTTTTTACCTTCTTTATTCAATTTTTTAATTCATCTATGCACCAAGTGTTTATTAAGGCTGTATGATAAACTGAAAGCTGTTCCAGGTTTGAGACACAATTAAAGGAATATCAGCCCCTACAACGAGATCAGAACACAGTGAAAAGAGTTTAAGTTATATGCAGAAATCATAACTTCCAAGTTCACAAACTTTAGCACTATGGTGAAAAAGTATGATGGGCCAGAACAACATATAACAGGAATGTCTGAATCAATCTTCAGTCTGCGGGACAGACTGTGGTTAGAGGAGTGATGTTTGAACCGAGATTTGAGTGACATACAGGGCTCCAACGGAGGAAGCAGAAACAAGACCACAGACACAAATTATTTAGAAATGTGGGTTTTGTTGGTTATGCAAGAGTTGCCCATAGGAAAAGTGAGACAGATTAGCTGTGAGTCATGAACTGGAGACTACTCATAATTCGTAGCCCCCACTCTGAATAGTTTCCCTCTCATGTGTAAGAACAACTCAGGACACTCCCTACCCCAACACTTCTAGGAACAGATTGGAGATCACAGGGAAGGGAGGCCTTTGAATTCACCAGCAAACCAACCTCAAAGGACAGCGAATGATAAGATGGCTTTGAAAAGTGATTCAGGTTACATACATGTTAAAAAATGGGAACAAAATCATGAAATTATGTAAAATACACATTTGAGAATAGATAGTCATTATTTTCAAGCACAGGTGCTCCTTGACTTATTAGACAGTTACATCCTAATAAAACTACCCTAAATTGAAAATACTATGAGTCAGAAATGCAATCAACACACCTAACTACCAAACAGCTCCTTCTAGCCCACCATGACCAGGCTTGGCACCAATATGTTAGTTTGCAGTTAGGCAAAAATCACCTAACACAAGCCTGTCATACAATAAAGCAATTATTGGATATTGTTGCAACATGAAGACAGGTGCATATTGGTGAGACTCCTACAGAAAGAATATTGCTTGGACACTGTCTTGAATTAAAAAAAAAATCATTGAAAATTGGGAGCTGTCTTTACAGCTAAAGCTGCATATATTTTCAAGTGTACATTTACATGTAAATTCAATCTATTTAATGGAAAATCAGTTTGTATATGAATCTATGTGAAATATATACTTTAAAACCAAGGACAATCACAATGATAAAAGCTAGATGTATGGAGACATTTTGAATCTTAGAGCTTGTTGTGGTGATATATTGTGTACCCTAATAAATTTGCTTGAGGATCAGAGGACAGAGCCAGCCACTAGATTAGACACAGAGGCCAGACAGTGATGGCACACATCCTTAATCCTATCACTCAGGAGGCAGAGATCCATTTGGATCTCTGTGAGTTCAAGTCCACACTGGAAACAGAGCCAGGCAGTGGTGGCACACACCTTTAATCCCAGTGCTGGAAAGCACACATGCCTTTAATCCCAGGAAGTGATGTCTGCGCAGAGAAAGGTATATAAGGTGTGAGGAAACAGGAATCCACTCTCTTTAGATTACATAGAGGTAAGAACTAGTGACTGGCTGTTCTGCTTCTCTGATCTTTCCGCTTTCACCCTGATACCTGGCTCTGGGTTTTTGTTTTGTTTTGTTTTTTTTTAATTAAAAGACCATCTAAGATTTGAACAACAGCTTGTAAACTGTAAAGTACTTCAAACTATATTCTAACAAATTTAATCAATTTTATTATTAAAAGTATTTGGAAATGAAAAAAAAATACCACACACAAAAATTAACCAGATTCAAAGTCTGTACAGTTAGAATAGACTTCTGAAATTGTGGAGTTTTGCAATGGATTTGCCCATTTGTTGCTTGGCAGTTTTATTTCCTTGGTATTTAGTTTCAGGAACTCTTTGTAAATTCTGCTGTTGTGTTTTTTTTGTTTGTTTGTTTGTTTGTTTGTTTGTTCATTTAAGACAGGGTCTCTCTATGTAATCCTGTTTTTCATGAAACTCACTATTTAGACCAAGCTGGCCTCAAACTCTAGAGATACACCTGCCTGTGCCTACCAAGAGCTGGGATAAAAGGCATGAACCTCCCACACCCTGTGTAAATTCTGGATGTTGACCCCTATCTGAAGAGTAGCTGGAAGATTTTCTCCATTCGGTGGAGTGCCTATTTACTCTGCTGAATTTCTCCTTCGCTGTACTTTCTATTTTCATGCAGTCCATCTATGGACACTTGAGTTAGGCTCTGTGCTTTTAGTGTATTGTTCAAAACATTCTTGCCTACCCCAGTTTCTTGAAGGGTATCCCCCATATTCCCTTCTAACATAAATTTTGTATGTGCGTTTCAAAACAGAATGTAGAGAATGTAGGTCATAACATCTGGCCGGTTTCTCTCTGTCTACACAGCAACAATTGCCTCCCAGTTCAGAGACAAGGCCACTTCAGGAGATGAGCGGCAAGCAGCTCTCCAGAAGTTGCATCTTGGAAATATAGTGAAGTAAGCAATTATGGGTAGAGACAGAAAAAGACTCTCATGATTTGCTCAAGCATGCTTTTCCAGCAGTAACCTTGACTGAGGATGGTGGGGAAAGCAGCCACTGACCGGAAGCTGGGCCAGCAGCTGTGAGATATGGAGTTGCTGTTTTGGATCAAAGTCATCAAGCAAGGATGACTGTAGCAGGTACTGATGCAAACAACCAAGAGCCTTGTGGGATAACGTAAGTAAATGATGATAACTAATACAACGATACCAGCTGCCGTGTAGTCAGGCAACTACAATACACTAGGACTAAGTCGTGGGATGGGACTCTGCTTGGGAATAGTTAGTGTTCTCATCTGTGACAGTGACAGCAGCGATCAGCCCTATGAACAAAGCACAGGTCATCATCTTATACAGAGACTAAAATGTCCTCATCAGTGTCACGATAATCCATTGTACCAATGGACCCTGGATGTTAGGTTGTTTCTGATCTTGGGAGTACAGTGCTTGAAAAAGCCCCCCTCTGCACACTCTATTTCCTACATGTGTGACTTCATTGCTTGCACCCACATTTACCAGTAGACATGTTACTCATCGTATTTTTAATTTCTAAAGAAAGTGGTCCTTTACATATAGTGAACAAATTAACATTTTTATAAGCAATGCATGACAGTTTCTGTGGTGTCTCCCAGGTTTTTCAATATGGTAAAATAACAATGTTGGTGCCTGCCATGTCATAATAATAATAATTCTAAATGGTCTATACCCATTAAATTACTTTATTCCCCCTCACACACACCAAGAAATCTGAGGAATAGGTACCATGTAAACTTGTTTTCCTCATTGCTTTATAGATGAAGGACCTGAGGCAAATAAATAGCAACAGAATTGTCTCTGGTGCCAGAGACAGATGACTAAGATGGTAAAGTCACGTGCTGCCCAACTCTGCGAGCCTAATCATCTGAGCTGGATCCCCCGAACCAACAAAGGTGGAAGGACAGAACCAACCCCACCGAGTTGCCCTCTGACCTCTGCATGTGTACCACAGAACATACAAGCACACATGTTGATCACAATAAAATTTTAGAAAACAAGTTTGTCTCAGGTGAGGCAATAGATTGATCTAGCAGGCTTTAAACTCCAGGTCGGGTACTTGGAAATCTATCATCCTGCTCAGTGATTCTCCAAACTGGTGGGTGAAAAGGATGCCCCATGTAGTGTTCATTTGCTTCCATTGTATGAAGACTGACCTTCATGTGAGAGTTTATTTCTTTTTCTGTGAATTGGGCCATTGCCTTATTTCATCCATTTTTCTAGTGGGTTGCTCATCTTTTTGATATGACTCTTTAGACTTGACATATGAACTTCATTCATATGTTTTTGTTTTGGTCTTTTCACTAAGCAATACATTATTATTATTATTATTATTATTATTATTATTATTATTATTATATGGTCATACTTTTTAATACTGAGTTTTGTGGCTTTGGGTTTTTATATCATACTTTATAAAACATTCCCTCTGAGTTTTTTTTTTAATTCTCCAGTGTTATTCTAGTTACTTTAAAAAGTTTCTACATTTTACTCTTTGGTTTAACTGTCACTGTTTTGACATGGTAGATGCATGTGATCTTTACAGTGTCCTGTGTTTGAGTATTACTATCCTCTCAATTAATCTTTCTCAACTCCCTGTAAGCACCCAAAGAAGCCAGAACTAGGTACCTATCCAATTAAAGCAGCAAGTGCAGCTGGGAATATTTTGTACTAGGATTTAATCTAGTTTACATGGAACTATGTATTTCATGCACCAGTCAGGGCCACCAAGAGACCACCACCCAGATATCCTTTGGATCTGATAGAATGGCAACTAATTTCTACCATGTTTCCTGAGAGGTTAAATTGTTTTAGGTACACTATATTGGTGTAGATAGGTAGCTTCAAAGGTTGTCATTTGGCCCTGAAACTGTGTAATGGTTCTTCTCCATGTACGTTGAGCTCACATGAACATTGTGGAAAAACCACACCTATTCTTTCCAATTGAACCTTAAGATACTTGGAAAGATGTACTCTGTTCGTTCATTGGCCTCTTGAGCCAGACTTGAGCCAAGACCCCACTTATTGCTTGGCACCATGAGCTCTAGTCATTGACAATGCTTTGATTGAGACTTGATGAGACTTGATGAGAGATGGATCCTGGACTAAATAAGACTTAGATCTGATTGTTCTTGGAATGCCTGAGTGCTTCTATTTCCCCAGAGTAAGTGGCTGTAGATTTATTCAGAAGACTGTTCATATCTACCTGCTGTGGTAGTATACCCATTTGGTTACACTGTGTAAAGATATGTCACTGTGATTAGTTCAATAAAAAGCTGAATGGCCAATAGCTAGACAGGATTTTCGGGGCAGAGAAGACCCTGGGAAGAAGTTGAGTGGAGAAACAGAAAGTGGCCAGTCAGACAGAGAGGAAGCTGTATAAGCAGTACAGAGTAAAGGTAATAAAGCCACAAGACAAAAAGTAGACTGATAAAAAAAAAATGGGTTAATTTAAGTTGTAAGAGATAGTTAGTAACAAGCCTAAGCTATCGGCAGAACTTTCATAATAATAAGTCTCTGTGTCATGATTTGGGAGCTGCCAGGAGGGACAGAAAAATCTGCCTACAGGCTTGCCTTGCAAACATCAGAACCTGAGTTTGCCCATAACCCATTCGTTTTAAAAATGGGTATGGCTATGCCAGCTTATAAACCCACTGTTGGGAGGTGGAAACAAGGAGATCCCTGGGGCTCTCTGAGCAGCCAGCCTAACCTACTTAGTGAGTTACAAGCCTGTGAGAGACTCTGACTCAAAAAAAGAAAAGATAAAAGAAAGTTATGCACAGAGAGATGGAGACAGAGACACTGAATCTATTGCTGAATACACCATGAACTTAGGTCATGGGACAGAAGCAAGCTGGTTCTACCCAGAAAGCTTCTTTCCTCCTAGTGCTAGGAGTTGCTATGCAGGCTGTTAAGGAAGAAAGTCATCAGCAGTCTTACCCAACTGTGAACTCTTTGAGCTACAAGAATGACCAACTTGGCCAGATATGCCCACCCACGGTGAATCAGTGTCATGAATGTTAGGGAGGGTAACCAGCTAATTTCTGATTTGAGTTAAGGCACCCACAGGATGGAACTCATGCCCCGTACTATAAAGCTCACGGAGAACTCATGACTGGGAAGTCATAGACCCTAGAAGACAATCTACTGCAATTACTTTATTAGATGCACATAGTATCAGAAAACATTACCTCTATATCCACAGACTGGGGTAGCTTTCATCAGAGAAGTGTGTGTGTGTGTGTGTGTGTGTGTGTGTGTGTGTGTGTGTACATATGTGAGGGCACACACACACACACACGGGGAAGGCAGAGGACAACCTGTGACAGTCCTTTCTTTCCTTCCACCCTTTCCTGAGACGGATCAAGTCAACTAGTGTACCTACACTGAGTCATCTCGCTGGCCCTGGTTATAAGTGTTTTATTAGGAGACTTTGTTTGAAGAATGGGTGAAGAGGGGAGGTAGGTTCAGGAAGGGAGAGAAGTGTTGTGAGGTTGTGCCCAGTGTCCCGGAGTTCCAACTGGCATACCTGAAACAGCTGTTTTGGAGGCTTCCTTGATAGTTTTATGAGTAAAGGAAGTTATGATGATGTGGTAAGAGCTGCTAATCAGAATTAGGGTTAAGTCCTGCATACTCTATAACAGTTGCTAGATCATAACCAAGACATTTGATTTTATTCCTCACTTGATTTCCACCTTTTAAAATTAAGAATAATTAAGATTCTGGGGATGTAGCTAAGTAGTAAAGCATTTACCTAGCACATGAGGGAACTGCAGTTACATTAGAATCTGTTAGATCCCTAGCATGACAAGAAAAAAAAAATCTGGACATATAAAAGCACTTTGTAAATTTTGTGTATGTGATGGGGGGGGTGGATAAGAGTGGAGGTCAAAGGTCAACTTCAGGTGTCCTTCCTTGGGAACCATCACCTCATTTCTTGAGACAGATCTCTCACTGAGACATGGGGCTCACCATGCCTGGCATTTTCATACTAGTTCAGTTCCTCATGCTTGCACAGCAAGTGCTTTACTAACTGAGATATCCCCCTGTCCCAGCACTTTGTAAATCTAAGAATCACTTTGACCAGCCATGGAGTTCCTGTTGTAAATACTAGGGAGTAGTTCAAATTAAAGGCAAAGTATTCCTAACCCACGGCATTGGGTACTCTGAAGTGGCATTGATTTCCTCTAAAATTCCTGGGATTTGTGTGTGTGTGTGTGTGTGTGTGTGTGTGTGTGTGTGTGTGTGTGTGTGATGTTTCAAACTAAATAAATGTTGGCCAAGGGATTATGTAAGTATTCTATCATTTAAAGGGGTACTCATTTCTAGTTTCATACTATGAAAAGTTAAAAAAATATATATATGCTGTCACAGCGGAGTGTGACCTTCAACTTCTAATCCCTGTGTCTCCACCCTCCAAGCGTGGCCCTGTGTGCTAACACACCTGGTTTATACAAAGGAGGCAAACTGGTTTTTCTAAACTGCTCCACACTGCAATTCTACCCTGAGGTGATTGTTGTGTGAATTTAACATTTCGGAGGATCCAAAGTAAATGTACAATTATACAGAATGCTGGGCAAGAAAAACGATCCTTTATTTCAACGTAAAGTTTGAATTAAAAGAAAAGTGTCCTTTCTTCTGAGATGTGTGCTGCACCCTTCCCCCCCACACACACACACACATACACTGTAATTATCTTCACTCCTAAAGCAAGCACGTAAGGTTTATTTACTGCTTGCCTGTCTGCTTCTGTCCCTACCTAGCCTGGCCCGTTCTTCCTTCCTTCGGGTCTGTTATTGTTTTGTTTTGTCTTACCTTTATGTTGGCGTGTTGTTGTTTGGGGTTTGTTGTTGTTTGTTTGTTTGTTTGTTTGTTTGTTTTTGAGACAGCCTTGCTTGTAGCTCAGCCTGGCCTCAAATTCTCAATCCTCCTGCCTTCGCCTCCAGCCTGCTACTACAGACACACACGACCATGTCTACAACATGCAGAACTTTCAGATAATAAGCAACATTAAAATATCCTTTCCTAAGGAAAATTCTCATATTCCTCGCTGCTCTTTAGCTCCCCTCTGCTTCTTCCAAACACAACTTGTCATGTCGCATGTATGTTAGGCATAATAAGAGAATGATTTATTATTACTCTTGTCACGGTGGATCGCTAAAGATTTTGGTAATTTTGAACAGTTCTTTGCTTGGAGTAGAAAGAAGTCCTTGAAAGTTGCCACCTTGCTAAAGAAATGGCACTTTGAAAGGATTCTCCTCTTGGTGAAATTATTAAGGCAACTCCACGTAGTTAAAAGGGAGGTTTATTTTGTGGGGTAACTTACAAGTGAAGGGATCGGTTACAGGGTCTGGGAAAGGTGAAGCGCAATCTGGTGGTGTTCTCTGGAGAACTCTGCTCAGTCTACCTACAGCATCCAGGGTCCAGGAACCAAGAGATCTCCCCCATCCGGATCTCGGGTCTTCAGGGTCCTCTCTCGCCTCTGCCTTGTAGACCTGACAGTTACTGAAGCCTCAAAGGGGGTAGTATTTCCAGGTCAAAGCTACCTACTACATTCTCCTGCTTTTATCAGGATGAGGTTGGAGAGATGGCTCCCTGGGTCAGAGCACTTGCTGCAAGAACATGATGGCATGAGTTCAAATCCCCAGCACTCATGTGCTGGCCGCCAGCCTAGCGCCAGGTTCCGTGATAGACCCCTATAAGAGAATGCAGAGCAGGCTATCCAACATCCTCCTCCTCCAGCCTCCACTACACGCATGGACATTCAACACATGCACACGGATGTGCACACATGGACAGAGGCTGTATAAATAGTTTAAAATGAAGTTTATAATAGAAAATAATTAAGCATGAGAGCAATCTCTGTTTGCACAGCATCCCCTTCACCTAAATGTTCCACATGGTTTGAAACTATAAGCATGTTTTAGCCCTGGGAATCCTCTGCTTCATTCAACAAGCATCAGGCAGTGGGAATGGAAGAAAAGAAAAATGTGTATCAAATTGAATTATCCAGTTGGTTGTTCTCCTTAATTCAGTCATTGGTGTGACTGCCAAATCCGTCTTCTTGGCCGTCATCCCACACATTCATAATAGAAGCCAAATGCCAAGAGTGTTAATAAAGGTGAGTCGAATGCAGAGCAGCAAACTGGCAAGCTGTGCTCATCCACTCCTACAGCCAGGATCCCAGAGGCAGCCAGGGCCCACACTGAGATCATGTGTATTTAAACCAACGATCTCATGTAGCACACTGTGTATTAGACTTACAGGAAAGAATGTGGGCAGGACCACATGTTTGTAGAAAAAAAAATTTGAAATTTCAAATTCAGAAGAGCACAGATTTTGGAACATTGAAATACTGTTTACATTTCCCCCTCCTTTTAGTTCCTTGTGAGAATTGCTTGGTTTGCATCCCAGGGCCCAGGTCTGTATTGATATGTGTGCCCTGAACTTGCCTCCAGCCTGGTTCTCAGGGGGTCCAGCACCCATGTGTCACACAGGATGTTAGGGCTATGTACCTGTAGAGTAAATTGAGGAAACTCTAGATACTAGGGGGGATGACCATCCCAGACATGGCATTCTCCCGAGAGAAGAAGGGAAGGGAGGGAGGGAAACATGGCTCACATTTGTCGGCACTTAAGCCGTTTGCTAAGTAACCATAGAGAAATACACTGAAGCCAGATTCCATTACTGCACTCAGAAACGCTTGTGCGGGGTTCAACACTCCTTAGTCTCCACGTCCTGGAAGCAAGCCCCGTGAGTAAGAATGTACGAATGTCTCCGAGAACCATAGGAAAGTTGAAACCACATCTGCCAGGAAACCTAGGAATGACTGGTCCAGGCATTCTATATTCTATATATTCATTCTATAGTGTTCATTCATTGCAGGGAACCAAGATGAACATCTTCACCATCTGCCAGAATTGCCCATTAGAAATAACAAAAGGGATGATTAGTTAATCATATATAGCTAAGTTTTTTTTTAAATAGCTTTCTGGATCTTTCTGTAGCTAAGATTTACTGAACACTGAAATGCCTTCATAATTAGAGGTGACTCTATCGTCTCTGCATTCCATAATTAGAAACTGGATTTCTCCCCCAGAGACCTCCAACCTCCAAAAAGACAGATCTAATTTCTCTAGCCAAAGCTGGCCTCATCTCATCTGTGTACACTCTGGTCTAGACTATGACCTACAAGCCAAAGTTGTCTTACTCCAGCATCCCATAGAGGAAACACATAACCGTATTTGAAATGCCACTGATAACTTTGACACTTTACCTGGGAAGTGCAAAAATCCTTTAGTGGGATACAAGATGTATTTTTCTAGTACTTCTATATAAATAAAGGAAGACTTATGACAACTTGAGATCTAGTAAGTAAAGGAAGAAAGCAGAGAGCGTTGGGCTTTCAGCTGTCACAAATAAGGCCACCATGGACTCTGAAGTCAGTCTGCATATGTTTCCCAACTTGGTGTTGAACATGAGTTGACAGCCTGTCCCTTTCAAGATAACAATGGTAATCTAATAAAATGAAATCCAGAACTAATAAACAAGACGGCCTAGGCTTCCTATGATCCACTGAAGCAAATGGCACAAAATAGAACATCCTCTGGTGGATGGAGTTTCAGGGAAGCCCACAGAGGGTGGTGAAGAGAAAGCTGTCCCAGAAGGCACAGAGCGGCTTTTAGAACACAGCGATTTCTACAAAATCATGTCGCAAGTTCCTGAAGTGTTCAGGTGCCCTGGTTTCTGCCCTATCCTGTGTTCTCTGTGTCACCTTCATTCTGACAGCCCGTAATCCCTTACCCCAACAGCTTGTGTCCCCAGGATGTTCTCCTCAGTAAACTTTTTAAATTGTTTTCAGAAAACTGAGCTCTTGCTTAACATTGGTGACCTGGTGATGCAGTGAGCTCTCCATGTGTGACCTACCCACAATTTAAAGTCAACTGGTTTCTGGTTTGGAACTAGCAGGTTGGATGTGGGACTATTCTAGCCCATCAGATGTTCTCAGTCTTTCAATCCTCATACATTGTGACCTCAATCACCAGCACGGCCTTTATGCTTATTTCCAACCATATACCAGACAGAGAGATAATAGAAGCCTGACATTGACTGACATTGGGAATGTTGCAATGACCCAAATAGAGCCAAGTCCCTGCCCGCTCCCCCCCCCCCAGCGCCCCCCCCCACCTCCGCAGTGAGGGAAGAGGAGATGGGGGCAATAAGGAAACCAAAATATATCACATACCAAATGGTAAATTGTCTGATTTAAAGTGGGAGTGGAGAAGCATGCTGCTGGAGATGGTTGCGGTTTTAGTCACGACAGTCACAGGAGACTGAGGAGGGGATATAAAAGATCTGAAGGAGGTGAGGGAGGACCAGTGGGTGAAGACTTACAGAAAGGCACCCAGCTGGTCTTTCCAAGGACTACCCAAGTGATCGGTGCAGCCAGATAGTTAATAAGGAATGTTGGCTGGAAGGACAGCAGGTAGATAAGATAAAGAGTGATAACGAGGATGGCCTTGAAGACATTCTAAGTGACAAGAGTAACAACCTGATCATCCCCTTCCTCCTCCTGAATCTTGAAAACTCCAAATACTTCTTCAGGACTCTCCCCTAATAGGCCATTAGCACTTCCCATCTTCCTATCCTTTATTTGGAGAACAGCCAGAGAATTCTATGTACACATCCAGAAATCTCCCCTAGCTGGACCCTCTTCCCATTTAAGGCAACGTATTTCTTGGTTCCCTCTATAGCAGCGATGTCGAGTTTTTACAAGCATTGTATTATTTGCTCTCGGTTGCTATGGAGATATAAGCTTGCGAAGAAGTGTTTGCTGTTGATTTTTCAGCCAGTTGGTTCAAGGGCAGACGAAGGGCATGGGAGAATTTACAACGAGAGATCAGCATTTTTCTGTCATGTCACTAAGAGTGTCAACCCGAGACAAGAGACACACAAGCTATGAAGGCACAGTACAATCGCCCTGAATCTGTGACAGGGTGCCCCAAAGTTCACAGTCATTATGTTTGTCGCTGCACTGAATAAATCCACGCTTCCCAGACAATAGTTATATTTAGTAGTCAAGACTTACTGCTCTGCTCAACGTGGTAGCATACCTGTTGTCCTAACTTGGAGGCCTGAGGCAGGAGGATCATTACCAGATCTTGTCTCATTGAATAAATAAAATAAAAAGACTCATTACGCCCGGGCGGTGGTGGCACACGCCTTTAATCTCAGCACTCGGGAGGCAGAGCCAGGCAGATCTCTGTGAGTTCAAGGTCAGCCTGGTCTACAGAAGGAGATCCAGGAAAGACACCAAAGTCACACAGAGAAACCCTGTCTCGAAAAACCAAAAAAAATAAAAATTAAAAAAAGGGCTCATTGCTTTTCAAACCACTTTGACTTGTTGTATGCCATATTTTACCACATCCAGATAACATCACAGTATCAAAGTGTGACCAACCTTTTGATATTACAACACAGTGTTGTTACCTACAAAGTTGATACTTGAGAACCACATAATCAAGTCGCTAGATACTCAAAACAAAACCTCATTATGTTCTAAGTACAGTTATGACTTTGTATTGAGCCATGTTCATAGTCATTCTCAGCCGTAGGTTGCATATGCCTATAGGAAGGAGCCTTAGAATACTTTGGGTCACACATTGAATGTAGGAGATGAACAGTAATGATTTATAGGTTCTGGATTATAAACCTACTTTACTGTCTTTATAACCACAAACAGTTCATAAAATTTGTCCATACTAAGGGCTAGTACATAGAACACTTTCTTCTGTTCCAGATACTGTGTGAAGCATGCATTAACTCTTCATATGTGCTAACTTATTCAGACACCCTCTGAGGTATCATTATGACACTTTCCAGATGAAAACAGAGGTGTCTGGATGTTTAGGAAATGTCCTCAGGACTCCTAAGCACTGTACCGTGTCTCTGTGTACAGTTTAAGGCACACATTTTCACCTATTTTGCAGAGGGAGGCTTGGAGAGCACTAGGTAAATACAGTCAAGCACTGAGATACAACAAGCAGATGGATGTCATTAGCACTATTGTGAGATCATGATGGATTTCTCTGCTGGGTGAGGGATGTGTTCTCCTCAGAGAGCTGGCGATAACTGCAAAGCTGTAGGAAATCTTGGCCTGTTTATAGGCTGCCACTTGGCTTGAAAGCTTTGTAAAATTAGACACAGACATATTATTTCAGTTTTTCCATTGCTGAGTCCAGTATCAACCAAGAAGCTCAGAATTTTGCGCCTACGGGGGAAAAAAAATCATGGAAATAAACTAAATGGACTGAGATGTTCCCGATTTCACAGCTGGAGTGTGTGGTAAGACCCCTCTACGACTCAGCTTTCTGCCTTACTCAGGATGTAAATGGTTCTTGGCCATTCTGTCCTCATTCACAGTAGACACAGAGAACTGATAGTGAGACTACAGACAAGCTCGTGTGAGAGACCCTGTTCAGCTCAAAGGCACTTTGCTAGCCTTGTGGCCTGGTTACTCAGGAGCACACAGAGGTGTCAGGCAGGGCTGTCCAGATGGACCACCATGTCCACAGCATCTCCATTTACAGACTCAACCAACCGTGGGTTACAATTACTCAGAAAAAGTGCTGAGTAAGTGTAAACACTTGTCCTTGCATTATTACCTAAACCATAATTTGCACTGCATTCAGAATCACAGGTAACCTAGAGATAATGTTGCACCTGGCTGATGCTCACAGTTTGTTCACAAATGTTACACCCTTTTCTGTAAGGGACTCGAGCATCTCAGAATCCAAACTCCTAGAGATTTTGACACAAGGTCATTCACTTTTTCTCTGAAAATTTCCTTGCTCTTTTATTTGCTGAAATCTACTTAAATCCATTATATTTACAGAAAACTGAACTTTCCATATGTGACTTTGTAGCATTCTAGAAAGTTCTGTATTACTTATTTGTGATTTTTGTAAATTCAGTGAAGTTTTTTCATTGGTATAGATTGTTATTTTAGAAATTCCTTCTATATTGAGGACATTTTATATATAATATATATTTGTATATATGTGGATATGTATAATATATACCTATTCTAAAAATTTTTATTCTTTTACATTTTTTGACATTCCATGTTTCTTTTAATGTCCTCTCTTTATATATATATATGTGTGTGTGTGTGTGTGTGTGTGTGTGTGTGTGTGTGTGTGTGTGTGTTTAAGCCAGGCACGATGGTGCACACCATTAATCCTAGCACTCAGGAGGCAGAGGCAGACAGATTTCTAAGTTCGAGGTTAGCCTGGTCTATAGAATGAGTTCCAGGGCAGCCAGGACTGTTACACAGAGAAACCCTTCTCAAAAAAAGGCAAAAATGAATAGATAGATAGATGATAGATAGATG
>CABHPP010147140.1:27478-65825 GCA_902168425.1 Peromyscus attwateri
GATAGATAGATAGATAGATAGATAGATAGATAGATAGATAGATAGATAATGTTTTAAATTGAAATAGAATCACATCATTCCACCCCCTCCATTTTCCCTGTTCAGCTCCTCCCAGGTACCCTCTCTCCAACATCTACCAGTCCCTGCCGCATTCTCCAGTCAAGAGCCTCTTTTTCTCTGATCATTACTGTTACATGTATATACATGTGTGTCCTGTTGTATTTCAATGGGGTTGCTTGCGTGAACATGGGTGGAGAATTATTTACTTAAGCAGGGGCCACTCACCCTTGGCCACAGCACTGAGGAAAGCCTCTCCTTCCCAGAGCATCAATTACTGCTAGAGCAACTCAGGGACAGCTAGAGTTTTATGAGTTCTTCCCTGTGGGACTTTATCTCTTTGTATCTGACGTTTAAGAAAAGTGTAATTTCTGATAAAATAATTTTCTAATTCTGAATTAAATTTGATGGACACCTCTGGTAAGATAACATAGTAATAAGCTTTTTTTAAAAAAATAGTATTTTCCTGACTCAAAACACATTACTGTCCTTCTGTTAATTAAAAAAATTCTGTTCTTTTAATAAATACATATGCATTTAACAAATATTCATTAGGTAGTTGGCACGTGCTTCAAGCACCTGCCGCTTCTCAGGTATGATGCTGTACAATAGAAATATAATGATGAATGAGCAACAAAGTGATTCCCGTAACTTCAGGGAGGTCTAATAGTGTTGTAGGGTGGTAGCTGCTAATTAAGTAATCACAGTAACACATATAAGCTAATAAAGGCTATTTAAAAAAATAATAACAAGGCTGGTGAGATGGCTCATTGGGTAAAGACACTTGCCGGGCAACCCTGACACCTAAGAGGATTCCTAGGACACATGTAAAGGTAGAAGGAGAAAACCAACTCCACAAAGTGGTCCTCTGACCTCCACATGCATGCCATGGCATGCATGCTCACACACATCATACCTACGCATGCACGCGCGCACACACACACACACACACACAAACACACACACACTTCTTAAAAGAAAGGATGTCCAAAGTTAACAATAATTTGTGCTATAATGTGAATTATTTGTGTCAATAAACTGTATTAGATGAATACACATTGTTTTTGGAAGTGTTGAATCACTCCACAACTCCATTTTAAATGTCTAGTCATCTTTTAAACTTAGACATCAAAACTGAGCTCATAAACATTCTTCTATCTTCAGATGGTGCCAACTTTAAAAACCTTGGCGTTGTCTTGACTTTTCTTGCTCCTTCATTCTTCCCACTAATTCCTCCCTGAATCCGGGGCATTTTCTTGGTGAATCATGAAGAATATGCTCCATCTCCTTTCTTCTGTGGAGGTCACTGAGGTCTGGTGTTCAGTCTGCCTTTAACTCTCCCAGTGGGGGCAATCTGTTGTCAACACAACTGATGAACTGAACCTGGTATCAGCGAACTCAGAGTGTCCCACTCTTCCCCCAGAAGTTCCACATCTGGCCCTAGATTGAATTGGAAGAACGGTTGTAGATGTAACCAACCGTCTTATTGAATAAGAAACACAGAGCCAATGTAAAGATAAAAGCCCAAGAGGTCAGAGCTAAGAGCCTTACCCTTCCTGCTTCAGCATCCTCTTCAGCCAAGAGAGACCTACTTCCTGTGTTTTTGTCTTTATATAGACTTTCTGTTCTGCCTTCTCATTGGTTGTAAACCCAACCACATGACCGTCTCGTCACTGCCTGTCTGTGGTCACTCCAGGTCTTCTATGGTTGGTATTGAGATTAAAGGCATGTGTCTCCAATGCTGGCTGTATCCTTGACCACACAGAGATCTACTTAGCTCTGCCTACTAAGTGCTGGGATTAAAGGCGTGCGCCACCAATGCCCAGCTCTGCTACGGCTTGCTATTAGCTCTGACCCCCGGGCAACTTTATTTATTAACATACAAATAAAATCACATTTCAGTACAAATAAAATATCACTGTAAACGGCAGCCTGCACTGCAAGATGAGGGCCTCACTTCTCAGGACTTGCCTCCTGCTCCTCCGCTCCCACTCTTTCTACACTGCACTCCGTCTTCTTTGCTTACCTGGGACACTGCCAGGGACACGCTGGCTTCGGTCTTTGCTCCTGCCATCTCCTCTGCCTGCAATGGCCAGAAATCAGCTTCACGCTTCCTTCCCTCCATTCTTCAAGTCTTCACTCAAAGAAGTGAAGTCTTCATTCAGATTAAGGCTTACCCCCCTTCTAATGTTTCCATCTATTCCCACACTCACTACCCAATCCCTGATTTCTGTCATGTTCCCATCTGCCGCCATGGGACTTGGTACCCACCTCTGCATATATTCTTCAATAAAAAAGCCATGGATTCTATCTCTAGTACTACGTAAAAATATGCACAGGGTGGTACCTGCCTGTAAACATAGCACGTGGAATATGGAAGCAGGAGGTTCAAGGTCATCACTGGTGACATAGAACAGTGCCAGGTGCATACTATGCAATCAAATAAATATCTTCAAATAGAATATAAACATCTTTAGACCAAGTAGTGTAGTAGAAAATATAGACTTTAAGTTAGCAGACCTGAGTCTAACTACTGGCTCTGCACTTTCCAGCTGGGTAAGCTGGGTACATTAGTACGTATTCTGAGACCTTGATTTCCCCAACTGTAAAAAGATGAACAATAGCGCTATTTTGAGAACTGCATGTGAAGCACCAGTGTGGTACAAGTTTTGTAGGTATAGATATTATATCTGTAATATAATATAATATATATTTTTGAAGCAGGATCTCATTGTGTATCATAGACCTTGCTAAAAAAAATTATAATCCCCCTGCCTCACCCCTCTGAATGCTGAGATTGCAGGTGTATTATGTGCCTACTTATAATATTTTTATGTGAAACAGTTTTTTTTTTGGTTTTTTTTTAATTTATTTATTTTTTAAATTACACTCATGATATTCATTAATTACACTCATGATATTAATCACATTTGTGGTGTTCATAGATTATATTCTCAGTATTCATTCAATTACATATATATATATATATATATATATATATATTTTATTTTAAATGCCGAATGTCATTTATTGAAGGGGGGAGGAGGTCTTAAATACAGGCTTACAGCACAATGGGAGAACCCCAGAGGGCAGAAGTTCACTACTGATGTTTTACAATCTTGCATCTAAGCTGTTAACACCCATTATGCAGGATACACAGACAAGGAGGGTGGAACCTGGCATTCAGGAGGGTGGAACCTGGCAGGGAATTAGCATAGGGAGGATATCAAGGTCAAGGTCCGCAAGCAAGGCAACAGTTACCCAAAATGGGATCCAGGGACCTACAGGTCCCCCTTTTATTAAAAAATGAGCTTCTGACTTGGGTTGCGTGGGACGTCAGCAGGTCACCTTACCCGTCATGGAGACGCCTGCCCACACAGATACTCTGTCTTAGGTTGGTGAGTGCCCCCCAGGCATTACCCGTCTCTGAATACTCATTATCATACAGGCTCAATCGTGTGTGAGCTGCATAGTTAATTGCTGCCAAAGATCTCAAAGTGGCACTGGGCTTGCAATTTGTGTGTTCGATACAGAAAAGACCAACAGAGGTCCTATCTCACCCACAGTCAGTAGGCTAAAGGCAACTGAGCCATTCCCTTCCTTAACAAGCCATACTGTACGTTGGAGTCCTTGTAAAATAGTATCCCAAAAGCAACTGGAACTTGAGTTTATAAATTTATAATTTGCAAAGCCAATCGAGATGTATATAACTACTAAATTAAATTAATCATGCCCAATAGAATGAAAGATTAACTAACTGCGGTAGTTACTTTTGTTGCCAGGGTCTCCACTGTGCTAGCTGTAGTAAGCAATTATGAAATGGTAATCCCAGAAACAGTAGCAGTGGTGGTCGCCATTGCTATAACAGCAACAGTGGCAGCACCAATGTCAAATTCTCTTCTGGATTGTGTGGACATCCACTGGCATGGATACAACTCCAGTAACATGAACCACCAAGGCCCGTTTTTCTTGATCCCAGCATAACTTTAGCTGGCAGCTCTTCTGGAGAATCCAATCTCATGGCTACAGTTCCTAGGCTTACATTAATGCTTGCCAAAGCTGGCGATATTGGGCTCTCAATCTCCATTGGCATCAGAAGGGTAGATTTTTTTCATGAAGACCCATTAGGTCTCTGTCATGTTGGGCTTCAGCAGCAGCCACAGGGCGCGTTCAGTGCTCAGGAATCCAAAGAGGAACCTCATTGTCCTGAGGAAAGACATAAACAGAACCCCAGGGCCACACCAACACTATATCGGGTCTCCTCCACATGCTAGTAGAAAGATCCTTCCATCGCTCCAGAGGGTGATTTGCAACAGGAGCCCTCCAGTGCTTATCTGCATCAGATACTCCAGTAGAATCCACCAATAAACTCCAGCAGAATCCACCGATAAAAAATTTAAAATATATAAAACAAGGGAGAGAATAGAATGTGGAGAGGAATGATGAGTCCCTAGTTCTCCCTTTTTTTACTTTAGTAAAATTAAACAGTTTTTTAAGACATATAATGCTGTACTTATTTTTCAAACAAGTTTCTACAAGTCAGTGTAGTTTGAGTACTCAAAATGACTCCCACTTTGGCACATTCAGCTGTCACTCAGTCCAGCAAAACTCAGCAACAGTATTGACTCTTCTAGAGTATTCCAGATTCCCCAGAGAGCCTGGGCAGCTCAAGGATCTACTAGAAAATGACAATAGCCGGAAAACACAACTGTCTAAGAGTAGAGTTACTTGAGTCATGAACACTTGCTGTTGGAATTCCTGGCCACTCCCCCAGCTACATGGCCGCACATGCACTGTTCAGATGCTTGGTCACTCCAGGGCTTTGTGTCCTACATAATCCATGCACTGCATGATCTTGTAATTTGCGCACAGCGTGATCTCACAATCTATGCACATGCATGGTGTAGATATATAAGCCCATATGCACATGTGCAGGGGAATGTGGGTCACAGACTCCTCCTCCTTCTTCTTCTCCCTCCCTCCTCTCTGCACATGTCTTCCACAGGCCTGATCACATTCTTTTCTGTCCCTCCCTTCTCCTAATAAAACTCTTATAGTGGGTTTTGCCATGCCTCGTGGCTTTTCTCGTGTGGTAACAGTGCCACTTAATGAATAACATTGCACCACCACATTAAAACCACACCTGCAGCAACAAACTAGTGATGTATTTATCTAATTATTCTTCATCAATAAAAAATCGGGAGTCAGATATCAGGGTAAGAACCTGAAAGATCAGAGAACCATCAGAGCAGCCACCAGTGACCTCCTATCTCTTCCATTCCTTCATCCAAAAGGGATCCTCTCTTAGCCCCTCCTTACTACCTCCTGTCTCCTATCTGTCCATAGTCCTCCAAACCTCTATGGTTAATTTTGGTCAGTTAGTGGCTAGCTCTGCCCTCTGACTCAAAGCAAGCTTTATTGTCAGAATGAAATCAAAATATCACACAACAAACTGGTGTCATTAACAGTTTGGAGGATAAGAAACAGAGGCAACAGGGCCACTTCTTGGAAGCAAGTTGTGTAATGTTGACAGATAACAGAGAAAGCAGGAAGAAAAGTGTGTTCAACTTTGCTTTTTAGCTTTATTTCGAGAAGGGACTTTAGGCCAAGACATCTAGGACAAACTTTAGTAGTAGCTAGAGAAAAGTAAGACATGTGGTGTTGCAAGCGATCAAAGTGGAGAGCACCCAGGGACTATTCTCCTTAGATTTCTGATCCATTGCTCATTATTTTAAAGTTGTTTAAAGAATTATTTCTTTTTATTTCACATGTCTGAGCATTTTGCTTGTATGTATGTATGTACACCAACTGGTCAATACTGACCAGTGAGGCCAGAAGAGGATGTCAGATCCCCCAAACTGTAGTTATAGACTGTTTTGAGCCAACATATGGGTGCTGGGAACCATTGAGTGCTCTTAGCTACTGAGCCATCTCTCCAGCCCCATTGCTAATTATTTTTTAATTGGACTGAGATCTATTAGGCAAGGAGTAGAGGATGACAGCAGAATTGCTAAAGCTATATATAGTAGCAATGTCCTAAATTGCAAGTCAAGAGAACTCAGCTTTAAATCATACGTTCAGTCGATTAGAGGGTATAACAGAAGCCCATGAAAGTAGTGAAGTATGGAGTTTTTCAAAAGTCACTTAGGTTGCCTTCTAAATATTTATGTTCACACTCATAGATTAGCACAGCTCTCAACCTTGTTCAGAGAAGCTTCGTTTTGCAATGGACAGAAATTAATGCAGAAACTTATAATTAGCCAATGTGCCGAGAATAAGAGACTGTCGAGTTCTCAGCCATAAACAAGACATCTACATTGACCCCTTCCAAAAGGCTCAAAGAACATCCCAGAAGATGGGGCACAAAGAATGTAAGTACCTCAGGATGCGGAGGAGTGTTGTGACGTACTGTCTACTGGGCATGGCATAGCTGTTGTACTCATGAGCCCATGGCAGCTGTGGTTACCTACATAAGACCAGCTCAAAGGTTGGGCCCATTAGAGACTCAGGGAGCTCCTCTAGGAGTTATTGGCAGGTAATGGCTGTTGGGGCAGGAGAACAATTTTTCTTTAGTGTTTTAGCCACTGGTAAGTTGTCTACACTCCAGTAAATAACCCCACACTGACACCCATTCAGTGCAAAGAAACCTAATTAAACTTACACACACAAAGACATGAATTAGAGGGGGATATGTTGGGAAGACGAAGGAGTGTTGAAGAGTAGAAGGAGATTAAAAGAAGGGAATAAGAATAAATATGACCAAGTACATTATATACATGTATGAAATTATCAAAAATAAAAATTTCAATATAAAACAAACGAAGTTAATTTACTTTCATCTAGTGGGCAAATTATTAAATGTATTTTTTTTACATTTCTAATCTGAACTTTATCAATTAATAACTCCATGGTTTTTTGTTTTTTTGTTTTTTTTCTGGCAGCTACTAAATAAATGCAATGTTGTTGTCAGACTGGATCTACAAAAAAAAGAAAACCATTTGACACAGACTTACGTGAGCTGCTAAAAAAGCTGGTATCTTCTCCCCTGACCTGTCAAAGACAGACCCTTAGCTCCTGCCTGGTGAAACGTGGAGGAAACTTGGCTGACTTTGTGTAGAGCAGGAGTACAGTGAGCACACCATGAGGGTGACTTTGGTCTGTATGTGAGAGAAGTTTGTGTTCAGAGAGGGTTCAAAGGCCACGACAGCAGTTCTCACTGGAGAACTGAGGTTAGCTCAAAAGGCTGATTGAAATGAAAGTGATGTTGTCAAATGGATGTGGAGAGTAAAGATGCCGAGGGAGTACTGAGCGCCTGTCCTAGGGAAAGCAGCTGAAAAGAAAAGCCCAGGTGTTTGTGCCATGAGAAAAGGAGATGTAGGAACCTTGTGTCTCCAGGACACAGAAAAACAGTGCTTCAGAGCGGGGTGGGAAAGGCTGAATGTTTACCGATCTGAGTCAGGGACTCCTCAGCTGCAATATCCTCTTTAGTCCTCACACTGGCTTCTAAGTCTGCACACTCTACACAAAACACATCACATCTGCTGCAAGAAGACACAAACCATCTCTCTCTCAAGCAGGGGTTCTCAACCTGTGGGTCCCATATCAGGTGTCCAGCATATCGGATTTTTATATGACGATTCATACCAGTAGCAAAGCATCAGTTATGAAGTAGCAATGAAATAATTTTATGGTTGGTGGGTTACCACACCATGAGGAACTGTATTAAAGAGTCACGGCATTGGGAAGGTCAAGAAGCACTGAGGGTTGAAAGCTTGTGTGTGTCCATTGAAAGTTGTCTCTCCTGTGTAGCCAAACTCCTCTCCCTGAGCTCTGGACAACGGCTTTGCTCTAGATTGATTTTTCACTGTTTGTGGAAGTTTAGAGCCATTCAGACTCCTGGACTGGGGATGAGGCTCTGTGGGTAGAGTGTCTGCCTGGCATTCACGAAGCTTTGGCTTAGATCCCTTGTACAGCTTAGAACAGGGCGTGGTGCAACAACCTTTCATTCTGGCGCTGGGGAGGTGGAGGCAGGAAGATCAGGAGTTCAAGCCTTTGCTGCCTAGGAAGTTTGAGCCAGTCTACAATACATGCGAGACCCTGTCTCAGAAGAGAGAAGAGAAGGAGATAAACTATCCCCAGAGGAAAGCTATTTACCCAAAGGGCAGAGGTGCAGAACCCACTTCCTGAGATCACAGGTCACTTTGTGAACTGAAAGAACATCGGGTTGGGAGTGCAGCTCAGCAGGACAGCACCTGCCCTGGGTTCAATCCCTAGCAGGCAAGCCAGAGAAGAAGGGGAGGTGAGGGAGAGAAGGGAGGGGAAAGGATGGACAGGGGAGGAGGAAGAGAAAAGGAGAGGACAGAGTCTGAAGCCTGTAAATGTCACTTGTGGACCTGTGGTGGCCCGGTCTCATAAAAATATAAAATGATACAGCACAAACTTCTCACACAATGTGAGAGCTGTTTGCTGATTTTTGTAAATGGGGTACCAGGACTTTCCAATGCCCGTTGCACTTTGGAAGTCTGCTGTGTCTGGATGAGAAAGTCAATTCAATTACTCCAGTTCCATAAATGTTTTTGAATTGGGTGCCTGTGCCTTTAAAAAGCATGCTTACCTTCAAATTAGTTTTGGTTTATGGAGGCCTCAGAAGGAGTGTTCAGGAAGAAAGGAGCCCTTTCAGAGAGATCTGGGGAAATATATGAAAAGATTCTTTGAAAGCTACAGCCTTGGAAACTGCCTTCCAAAGAGCTGTTGCTGGCTGCAGTGATCAGTTTGAATGAATTGGATGGCTTAGCTTTATTTTTAGTTTTTAAATAGCTCACTTTTTCCTACTATTATCAAATAAACCAAATATCCTAATCTTTCTGGTGTTCCTTTTACAAGGAAACTAACAGCATCAGAAGCAGCATTCTTTTTCTCTGGCAACTTTCCCAGCAGATTCTGCATGTCCGAGAGGCTGTGGCTAAAGAGAGCCCGTAGGCACACATTTAAGAAAATAGACATCTAAACCATCACCTTCGTTCAATGGTAGTGCTGTTAAAACACAGAGCTTTGGGGACAGGGAATGGGAAGGCCTCCTGTTTGGTAAAGTAGTGACTGCCCAAATGACTTTGTTTAGAAAGAGGTGGAGGAAGGGAATCACATTTTCCAAGTGTATGTGAGAGTTTAGGCGCCAGACTATTATGTGAAAAGACACAGTAAAGAAACTGCCAGCACGATCGCTCCATGGTATGGTTAAAGGGAAGGTTTATGTTGTAGGTAAAAGAGAAAAATATATCCAGAGGCATCTGGAAGGGTCCAGAGCAGAGAGAAAAAAAAAGTCGACTGGATATGGCCAGGGCTATCTGTGAGAAAGGGGAAAATAGCAGGACCAGGAGGGAAATGCCTTGCCCTGTACAGAGAGCAGACGGATATCTGGAAGGAGGGAAGTGTGGGGAGGAGAAGGGCCAGGAGGCTGGAGCGGGGTCTTTAAAGTGCATAGCAAATATTTGTGAGTAGGGACTGAGGGAGCCTGGGGGCTGGCGTGGGCTTTAATACACAACCTCCGGTATATGTCAATGGAACCATATGTCATTTCTGCCAGGGATAAGAGAAATGATTCCTAGTGGCAGATGGGAACTGGTTTCACAAGTCCCTGAGATATGCTGGCTTTTGTCTAGAAATCTCCCCATAGTTCAGTGTGAGCTTGTTCTAGATATTTGGGCTGCCTGAGACCTGACACCAACATGGTGGATTCTAGCAGAATCCAGCCAGTTCCTCAATTCTCCAAAGTTGTTCATTGCTGATGTTGACTTCTGATAAATAAATAAGCATTACACAAAGTACCTTAAATTCATAAGCAAATTCAGTGCTCACAGCAACCTCTTGAAATGGGTACCATTTCTCCCTTATTTCTACAAGGACAGAGACTGAGTCCAAGAGTTTTGCTTAGACAATGATTGGTCAGTGGTGATGCAAGCTTAGAGTCTGGCACTGTTATACCTACACATGCAAAAATACAGCTCGCATTTCAAAGGGAATAAGAGATCATTCATTCTGGAGCCCAAGATAAATGATTATATGCAGGAACACAGACTCAGATCATCTCAAATATTGTATTTCAACACAGAAAAAGTTCTAAGAAATTTTTGTACTAGCAGAATAACAAAAGCCATAAATAAGGCATTTAAAAAAATACATTGGTGGAAAGTCAATGTAGCCCCCACGGGTTCATATGTTTAAATGCTTGGTCCCCAGTTTGTGCAACTATTTGGGAAGGATTATAAGGCGTGGCTTTGTTGTATGGGTGTGTCACTGGGGTGGGATTTGAGGATTCAAAAGCCTACACCATACCCACATTCCCAGTATCCTCTCTCATCCTCTGGTTTGCAGATCAAGATATGAGCTCTCAGCTGTTCCTGCCACCATGCCTCTGCTCTCTACCATCATGGACCCTCTGAAAGAGTAAACTTAATGAAATGTTCTCATTTCTAAGTTTGCTTAGTCATGGTTGTTATGAATTATTGTGGGGGGGGGGGACCCTGAGGGTATCCCGAGTGTGCAAGGAAACATGCTGGACAGATGCAGTGGCAGGCTGGGCAGATGCAAACCATGCGGGCATGGCGGCCATGGCCAGTAATTCACAACCCAGATGCTGCATCCGAGTGGAGAGTTACATATATATATATATATATATATATATATATATATATATATATATATATATAGAGAGAGAGAGAGGGAGAGAGAGAGAGAGAGAGAGAGAGAGAGAGAGAGAGAGAGATCAAGGATGCGCACTTCACGGGAGGAAAAGCAGAAGTGGGGGGAAGGGGAGGAGTTTTTCCTTAGGATGAGGCTTTTACGTCAGGATGCAGGGTGGCACCACGGGGTGGGATTTCAAGGGGCGGGTCAGAATATTAACCATGGTGCTTTTGTCACAGCAATAAAAAAGTAACTAAGACAGTTGGGTAGGCGGATTACAACCAAGCCAGGAAGTCTCTGCTGTAGGTCCCAGATATAATTTTGATGACGTTCTTAGCCTTTGAGTTGGGAGAAACTAAGGGGTCTGTTGGCATATTACACCATGATTTTCCTAATAGTTACCAGGATGATAGATCCTACCACACCACCACCATAGGTGGTGGACAAACCGTGTAAAGGTCTAAAACCAGCCTAAAATAGAATATTATGGAAGAAGATGCAGAAAGGACATAAGAACTAGAGGATGGAAAGGAATACTGTAAAATACTGTCTCCTGAACACGATCTCTCTTCTACACATGAACTCAGCACCAATGGCTACCCACCAAGGATCTGCACAAAACCAGGCCCAACAATACTTCAAGACGGGTGGTGCAGGATCTTACACCCTTTCTGAGGAGCCATAGATAGTAAATGACGATTGAAAAGGTGGGAATCAAGAGTCCTCATGGATGTGCTCATTGGCTCAAGTAAACAGCCTCTCACTCATGCTTCTGCAGGTAACCCTTAAATATAACGGCTGTAATAACAACCAAAAGACACCAAGATACAAAAAAGAAGAAGTGGGTTAGTGGTAGAAGGGAAGGGGTGAAGGGAAGATAACGGGGGTACACTCAAATATATGTTACATATAGATGTGAAATTGCTGAAAAAAAACTTTTAAGATCATGATAATGTTGACTCTAAGCAACAGCTCTCCACCACCATTGCTTTTTGTCAGACTTGTAGAATGTTGGGGGGGGGTGTTTGTTTTATCCTGAAAACTTCAACTCACACACCCACACACTTCTCTCAGCTTAGGTTCCTCTACCTAAGCAGGACCCATGGGCTGTAACTCAGCCTGTAGAACTTTGAGCGAAGAGAAACTCCCGGGTGGGAAATGTGTAATTGGAACCTGGGACGTCTAGCCACTGGAAATGAAGGGAAACCATGTTGGGAATCATACATAATAAGCCACAGATGTGACATCAAGTCTTCGGGATGATTCATCTGCTGCCACGGCCGGAACCTCAGCCTGGAAGAACTCAGGCTGCGTCAATGTGCTGAAATGAGGACAGCACCCCTTCCTGTTCTTTTTCTCTGGGCTTTGGAGATCTGCCAGAAATGCCTGGGACTAGCCTTAGGAGGTGTATTGGCAGCACCCCTCAGAGTCCTTAGCCAAAACCTCCCAACACTGTGGGAATCACTGAGACTCATCTGTTGTACCTTACTCAGAGGTAGTCTTTCCACCGAGATAATTGGTTTAGCACAAAGGAGCTGTTGTGGTTTGGAGCTCACAATTGATTACTAGGTTAAGATAAGTGTTGTTCTCGCCTTCTTTCCCCCTGGAGACCTCAGATAGCCAAGTACTTTTGACCTCGTGCAACTGATAGGGGGGGAAGGGGGGAGGTAGGTCATGTGAGCATCCATTGTTCCGCTTTTCAGCATGTGTTTTCACCCCTCACCTTTACACAAGTCACAGACATCTCCCCCCTCACTGGAGAGTTGAGGACAATGTGATGATCTGAGGCCCTCATAAGTGGAAACTGGGCCTCGAAGTGTTTAATGACCAAAACTAGCCCAACTAACGACATTCCTCTCCAAAGCGTTTTCTCCGTGATTGTTCTTATGTATCTAGTCATAATTATTACAGAAGATATAGAAAATGCCTATCATCAAAAAATAGGAAATTGGAAACCAGGGACAATTGCCATTAGTAATTTTGTGTACCTCTAAAGCTTTTATTATTTTTTTGTTAAATTTATCATTTTTAATTTCATACATGTATCATATTACATTTCTCTCCTCCCACCAATCATTCCCAATCCCCTTCCCACTCCCTCTCAAATTCATAGATGCTTTTTCTTTAATTATGTATATATATGTATATATGCACCTACATATACATACATAAATACAGTCCACTGAGTCTGTTTACTGTTGCTCATATGCATATGTATCCAGGGCTGACAACTTGGTGTTAGATATTCCATTGGTGCTGGACAGCCAATTAGGGGGCTCATTCCTGGGGAAGACTAATTCTCCCCTCGGCAGTTGTTCAATACCTGGAGCTCTTCATTGACTATTCAAACATAAACATTTAAATACATCTTTTGGGGGGAAAAATTGGATCAAATTCTACATATGGCCTTGACTTAACAACAGCACGTTATCAAGGACTCTCCATAGAAAAAGTTACACGTTTTCTTCGGCGGCTGCCCTGTGGACTGCAGAACCTGGGCACCATCCTGGATCATCAGCTTCCTTGTTACTTTCAGGCACATCTCAACAACTGTCATTCACACGGTATTGAGCATCTGCCAATTGCTTCCTCAAGATAAATTGCCAAAGCTCAAAATAAACATTAATTAAGGCTTATTAATGCCTTTCCTGAGAAAGACGGTATTCATTAACGGCTTCACTAGCGATCTTGAAGGTGCCATGAAGACCTTCCAAAAGAACAGAACAAAACAGAGAGCCCCCACTAACTCCTAAGAGAGCCAGGGTTTCCCTGTGTCACCATAGCCTGACCCCCAATGTACAGACACTGGGACGCTTAATAGTTCACATCAGATGATGTAAACAATTCTCCCTCTGTTGTCTCCATCTCCAGGTTATGAGATGAGACAGTTATTATGCCAGAACAGTGGTGAGCTCAGGGCTGGTCTGAACAACATTGCTGCCATGTGGAACATGAGAAGAAAGAACAGCAAAAGCCAGCATGTGCTGTAAAGGCCGACACATCTGAAGTACAGATTTATATATGAATCTAATACTTATAAGTCATCTCTTTTTTATTTTATTGTTAATTTAATTTTACTTATCAGCCACGATTCCCCTGTCCTCCCTCCTCCCACCCCCAGCCTTCTCCCCAATCCACCCCCCATTCCCACCTCCTCCAAGGCAAGGTCTCCCCTGGGGAGTCAGCCCAGCCTGGTAGATTCAGTTGAGGCAGGTCCAGTCTCCCCTCCTGAGCAAAGTGTCTCAGCATAGGCCCTAGATTCCAAAACGCCAGCTCATACACCAAGGACAGGTCCCAGTCCCACTGCCTGGGGGCCTCCTAAACAGTTCAAGCTAATCAACTGTTTTACTTATCCAGAGGGTCTGGTCCAGTTCCATGGGGGCTCCTCAGCTATTGGTTCACAGTTTATGTGTTTCCACTAGTTTGGCTATTTGTCCCTGTGATTTTTCCAATCATGGTCTCAATATCTCTTGCTCATATAATCCCTCCTCTCTCTCGCCGATTGGACTCCTGGAGCTCCACCTGGGGTTTGGCCATGGATCTCTGCATCTGCTTCCATCAGTCACTGGATGAGAGTTCTATCATGACAGTTAGGGTGTTAACTCACAACTCCAGGGCAGCTACCTAGTAAAGAGGACCCTAAGAAAGACACAGGGATTGCCCAATGACAGAGAAATGGATGAGATCTATATGAGCAAACTGGACGTGAGGGGCGGGGTGGGTAATGAAGGGCAAGGGTCGAGGGAAGGAGAGCTTAGGGGAGCAGGAGATCCCAGCTGGATTAGGAACAGAGTAGGAGAGCAAAGAAAGAGAGACTATGATAAATGAAGACCCCATGGGAATAGGAAGAAGCAGAGTGCTAGAGAAGTCCCCAGAAATCCACAAAGATACCTCCACTATAGACTACTGGCAATGGTTGAGAGAGTGCCTGAACTGACTTATAAGTTATCTCTTAAGTGCCAGCCCCTCTCCAAGTGCTTTATAAATCTCAATTTTTTTATTCTCATAATAATTCTATGATAAAGAAGATACTGTTTTGATCTTACTTTTTCCAGAAGAGGCTAAATACTTTGTTAGAGTTAATGAGTCTCTGAGTCTAACCAAAAAGCAGCTTTGCCCACTAGATGTCCCCGATCACACTAAAATTATTCTCAACAATGTCCACACCCAGGGATACTGAATACTCCATTCTCCAGTGAGCAGGAAGCATGATCCCCCTGGGAGGACCACAGAAAACATGAAGGAAACAGAACATTGCCCACAAAAAGCCACTTCATACCCAAAATAACTAAAATAACTTTAGATAACAATGTATTCCCTGTATCCGACTTAGACTTGCTTTCATTTGCCATTCACCAACTCTAGTTATTCCATTTCCTGCAAAGATGCATTTTTTTCCTTCAATAAATAGAATTGGGCAATTAAAAATCTTACAGCTTCCAAGGCACTTTGATATATGTCATACCCTTTAGTCTGCAAAACAACCAGTTTGAAGGTACCGGGCTCAATAAATAGGATCCAAGACCTAAGCAATGTGACATCTCCTTTCTACTTTCAACTCCATCCTTACTTGCCTTTGTAAACTTGCAACTGGAATGGAAATCATGCAGAAGTTTACAGGCACATACAGATATGTCAAAAGACATAGATATGTAGGGAGATTGATTGGACAGATTTGACAGAAAATAGACTCACATATAAATAATTAGGGAGGGTCAGAGAGAATAAGAGTATTCTTTTAAAAAAAAGTACAGTCATGGGTTGAGTAAGGTCAGGTTCCAGGAAACAGGGCAACTCAACTCTCACAGTCAATAGAAACTTATTTTTTAAAATACAGCATAATGGCTCCTGCCTTCAAAATGGAGTCAGGCAGGTTCCTCATTCCCCCTGACTTACGTTTCGCTGTTAAATATTTGGTAGGGGATGTCTTAATAATATCTTCAAGCAGCAATGATTCTAGAGTTGTTATCTGATGAGTAATCACGTTAGTGACATATTGAAGGGCACAGAGCCCAATTATGGCAATTAGTAGAAATAATATTAGAGGGCCAATGAAGGGGGAGAACAATTTTAGCCATATTGTGTGGTGATATTTTTATCTGTGTACCCCAATAAAGCTCATCTGAGGATCAGAGGAAAAAGCCAGCCACTATAGTAAACATAGAAGTCAGGCAATGGTAGCACATGCCTTTAATCCTAGCATTCGGGAGGTAGAGATCCATCCAGATCTCTGTGAGTTCAAGGCCACACTGGGAACAGTGTGGTGGCACATGCCTTTAATCCCAGCCCTAACCATAGAGGTCTGGAGGTCTGTACAGACAGACAGGGAGTGATGTAGCTGGGCAGAGAGAGGAAGTGAGATGGCAGAACAGAAAGGCGTATAGGTGTAGGTATACAGGAAGTAGGTCTCTTTAGAGGCTGAGGAGTCAGTAAGGTGAGTTTGGCTGTGGCTTGTCCTATTCCTCTGATCTCTCAATTTTCACCCCAATATCTGGCTCCCTTTACTCTGAGGTAGTGTCTGTCGTTGAAGCTGAGGTGTGTTTCTAGTATGCAGCAGAAGGATGAATCCTGTTTTTGTATCCATTCTGTTAGCCTGTGTCTTTTTATAAGTGAATTGAGTCCATTGGTATTCAGGGATATTAATGACCAGTCATTGTTAATACCTATCATATTTTGATGGCAGTGTGGTGTGTGTGTGTGTGTGTGTGTGTGTGTGTGTGTGTGTGTGTGTGTGTTTCCCTTCTTTGGGATTTGCTGGTGTGCAATTATCTATTGCCTGTGTTCTTGTGGTGCATCTAACTTCCTTGGCTTGGATTTTTCCTTCTAATGCTTTCTGTAGGGCTAGATTTGTGGATAGGTATTGTTGAAATCTGGTTTTGTCATGGAATATTTTGTTCACTCTGTCTATGGTGACTGAAAGTTTTGCTGGGTATAGTAGTCTGGGTTGGCATCCGTGGTCTCTTAGTGTCTTCATAATGTCTGTCAAGGACCTTCTGGCTTTTAGAGTCTCCATTGAGAAGTCCAGTGTTATTCTGACGGGCCTGCCTTTATAAGCTACTTGGGTTTTTTCCTTTGCAACTTTTAATATTCTGTCTTTATTCTGCGTGTTTAGTGGGTTTGATTATTATAAGGTAAAGGGACTTTTTGAGGGGGGGGTCCAGTCTATTTGGTGTTTTGTAAGCTTCTTGTATCTTCATAGGAATTTCCTTCTTTAGGTTGGGAAAGTTTTCTTCTATGATTTTGTTGAATATATTCTCTGTGCCTTTGAGTTGGTATTATTCTTCTTCTATCCCTATTATTCTTAGGTTTGGTCTTTTCATGGTGTCCCAGATTTCCTGGACGTTTTGTGTTATGACATTGTTGCCTTCAATGTTTTCTTTGACTGATAAATCTATTTCCTCTATCATATCTTCAACACCAGAGATTCTCTCTTCTATCTCTTTCATTCTATTGGTTATGTTTGTATCTCTAGTTCCTGTTCGTTTACTCAGATTTTCCATTTCCAGCATTCCCTCAGTTTGTGCCTTCTTTATCACCTCTATTTCAATTTTCAAAACTGTTTCCTTCACCCGTTTGATTGCTTTTTTCTTGATTTTCTTGGCTTTCTTTAAGGGATTTATTGATTTCTTCCAAATTTTTGCTGGTCTTTTCCTCGATTTCTTTAAGGGAATTTTTCATTTCCTCTTCAAAGACCTCTATCATCTTCATAAAGTTATTTTTAAGGGTGTTTTCTTCTGCTTCTTCTACATTGGGATGTTCAGGTCTTGCTTGTAGAATCACTAGGTTCCGGTGGTACCATATTGCTCTTTATGATGTTGAATGCATTCTTGCACTGGCATCTACCCATCTCTTCCTCCAATTGGTGCAAGCAGTGTCTGTGTCTCAGGGAGCCGCTCTTGGTCCAATCAGTGCTGGTGTTGTTTGTGTCTTAGGGAGCTGCTGGGGTCTCAGGGGGTGGGTGGGTTTGTGGGACAGAGAGGGGCTTGTAGACTACAGGGTCCAATGGGGAATGGTGGTAGGAAGGCCTGCCCACAAAAGTCTTGCCTGCTGGCTTGCAGCTGGGGCTGCAATGGGTGGGGGTGGGAGGGCACAGGTTGTGCCTCCAGGTCTAGGGCCTGGAGACTGGGCTGACCAGCTGAGAAAACAATCACTTACCTCTTGGTCCAATTGGAGTTGGCAGAGTCTATGTCTCAGGGAGTTGCTGAGGTCTTGGAGCAGGGGGAGATTTGGGGGACAGAGTAGGGCTTGTAGATTACAGGGTCTGTCTGATGAAGGTGGTGGTATGAAGGCCTGTTCTCAGGAGTCTTGTCTGCTGGCCTGCAACTGGGGCTGCAATCCAAGCTGGTCAGTTTTGAAGCAGTGGACTAATACAGCATCTCTGGGCTGGAATGGGTGATCATGTGGGTGGTACCCAACAGACTGGGCAGCCTGCACCTGATGGAGAATCATATCCAAAGTTAATTTCAAGACTTTTAAGGACTCGGAGATTGGAGTAGGGCAATCTGATAACAGTCTGGTATGTACCTGAGGGATCATGGAAGGTGGTCACCCGTAGACTATTTCATATGGGGTGAATTTTTCTCAGTAGGAGGTACATCAGACTCTGAGAAGAGCATAAGGCTAGGGGTCAACCTAGTTACTGGAAGTTTCAAGAGTGTATTTAGTTAAAAATCTCCTTTAAAGTTCTATTCACCCTCTCTATATTCCAACTTACGTTATGAGCCTTAGAGAGCAATTGAGATCACTTGGCTGTGAAGGCCAGGCTATTGTCAGGCCCCAGAGATATGGGAAAGCCAAATCTGGGAATAATTTCCATTATTAATTTCTTAGCTACTATGTGGGCCATTTCCATTTGGGATGGAAAGGCCTCTACCCAGCCTGTGATAGTATCAACAAAGACCAGCAGATATTTGTAGCCATACAGTCCTGGCTTGGCTTCAGTGAAGTCCATTTCCCAAAATTCACTAGGTAGTGTATCCTGACTCCAGTGGCCTGGAGGAAGTATGTCCTTCTTTGCATCTACCTGGACACAGGTCAGGCAGCGGTCTGAAATGCTCTGAAGTTTTCTTAGTGTCCAGGCAACTAGATGTGAAGGGAGATGAGTTCTGGGATTTTCTAATGTAACAAGTACATGGCATGATGCAAAGCAGTTAGGCAGTTTGGGCCCACTACCTTTGGCATCAGATTCTTCTGTTAGGCAAGATCCACCATCCATTGCGACTCTCCTGAGCCCCCAAGTCAGAATATGGATCATACTCAGGAACATCTCCATTGAGGCAGAGTGGGGGCTCAGAGATAGCAGATCGTTCCAAGCCAGTCTGGAGTTCGGGTTCCCTGAGAGCAGCTTCTTTGGGCAACTTGAGCTGCATGGTTGTGACCTTGAGTTTGGGGTCTTTTTGTCTTTTTGGTATCCTGCCCAGTGAATAATGGCCAATTCAGTTGGTAACCAGATGGCCTTTAGCAACTGGACAATTTATTTTTATTAGTCTTTCTCTCTGGGGTGAGTAAGCCCCTCTGCATATATATATATATATATCCATGAACATGAATGGTGGCAAAAGCATATCTGCTATCTATGTAGATGTTCACCTTTTTTCCTTCAGCTCATCTTGAAGGCTGTGTCAGAGCAATTATTCTGCTGTCTGGGCAGATGTGCCCCTGGGCAGGGCTTGTGCCCAAAAGACCTCCTTCTGGCCTGTAACCACTGCTACACCCACATTCCTGGCTCCTTCTTGAGTGAAGCTGCTGCCATCCATACAGAGATCTGCACATCTCTTGGACTCAAAGGAACGTCTCTCAGGTATGCTCCCATACCTTGGAAGTCCACGGACAGGCTCCTCAGGGTTGTCATCTGGCAGCAGGGTGGCGGGAATAATGGCCAAGGATTTATCAAAAGTCAGTCTGTCCTTATCTAAAAGGAGGGCTTGGTAAGACAGATGAGCATCAGACATCCACCAGTTGGTGGCATCTCTTAGCAGGACTTCCACAGTGTGTGGAGCTGTCACAGTTAGAATCTGTTCTGATGTGAGCTTGTCAGCTTCTTTTATAAGATTTGCAGTGGCTGCAATGACCCTTAAACAAGGGGGCCATCCAGAGGCTACAGGATCCAGTCTCTCTGAGATGTAAGTTATTGTCCTTTTCCAGGGACCCAGGGTCAGAGCCAGGACTCCCTTGACAATGCCCTTTCTTTCATGGGTGTAAAGATGAAAGGGCTTGGAGATATCAGGGAGAGTTAATGTAGGGGCTCATACTGGGGCCTCTTTTCAGTTCTTAAAGGCCTGTTCATGTTCCTCAGTCCATTCCAAAGGGGTGTTGCCCCTAGCCGTAACGGAGTACAAGGGTTTGGCAATTTCAGCAAACCCCAGGTACCCAAAGATGGCAATATCTGACACCTCCCAGAAATTCCCTAACTTGTTTCTTGGGTTACCTCAGGGTATTTACTACAGACGAGACTTAAATCCTGGTTGAGTGCTTTATAGAAGATGGTGGAAGAGTTTTTGAACCCTTGAGGCAGTCCAGGTTAGTTGTCCTGATATCCCAAGTCCAGGGTCAGCCCATTCAAAGGCAAAGATGGGATGACTTAATTTTGACGGAGGGTTGGAGAAGAATGCATCTTTTTAAGTCCAATACAGTGTGAACTTTATGTTCTGGTGGTAATAACCTAAGCTAAGTACAGAGATTTGGAACAGTTGGGTCATGGACTCTGTCCTCTTGCTCACTTCCCTCAAGTCTTGTACTGGTCTATAGTCTCAAGTTCCAAACAACTGGGCAGGCAGCAAAGGGATATTCCAGGCTGACGAGCAAGGAATAAGTATGCCTGCCTCAAGGAGGCACCTGATGTGAATCTTAATCCCTGCCTGTAGCTTAAAGTTTTCCTGTGTCCCACCCAGTCCTGCAGCCCCTCCAACCCAATTAAACACGCAGAGGCTTATATCACTTACAAACTGTATGGTCTATGGCAGGCCTCTTGCTAGCTAGCTCTTACATCGTAAAGTAACCCATTTCTATAAATCTATACTTTGCCACATGGCTCGTGGCTTACCAATAACACCTTTACATCTTGCTTCTCCTGGCAGCAGCTCGCAGCATCTGCCTTGCCTCTCCTTTCTCTTCCTGTCGTCTGTCTGTTTGGATTTCCCACCTGCCTCTAAGCTGCCTTGCCATAGGCCAAACAGCTTTATTTATCAACCAATCAGAGCAACACATATTCACAGCATACAGAAAGACAGCCCGAGCACCTCCACTGGCTTCTGAACTGATGGGGTACTGCTTGACTGGAATGGGCATGGCCCCAGAGTTGGTTGCACTATGATGGGTAGTACATGTTTTGCCAAGCCAGGAGGATTGTCCTCTGTCCAAACTAGGAATTTCCTGGATCAGCAACTTTTTCTATTCCCCTTCAAGGGGATGGGTTGGATTTTGGAGGAGCAGATATTCCTCACTTATTGGTCAGGTTATACTTAAAGCCTTAGCAGGACCTCTCAACTGCAACCTAGGAGAGTCTCCTGAAAGTGATATTGTTGCCTGGAGCTTGTTTAAGAGGTCCTGTTCCAGTAAAGTGTTATTCAGGAATAACAATGAAAGGATGAGTCATAGTTCCTTGTGCTAGGTTAACAGTCCAGTCACTGGTCCATTTGTATTATTTGACATCCCCTGTTGCCCCCTGTACTTCCATTGTTTGGTTGGTAAGGGGGCCCAGGGGCTCCTATAATACCAAGTGAATAGCCCCTGTGTCCACCAGAAATTTTACAGTTTGGCTCTCTATGGTGAAGATTACCATGGACTCCTGGAGACCTAGCTGGAAGGAGCCTTGGTCTCGCTAATCCCCCATAACTAGGATTGTCTTGGGTTTGGAGGGGGAGTACCTGTTTCTGGACATTCATTTTTCCAATGACCTATTTCTTTGCAGCAAGTACATTGGTCCTTTTGTAAAAGGTCTCCTCCTTTTATCATGGTGTGCGTGGGGGGAGTGGCTGGGGCTTGCAGTGCAGTCACAGTGGCACACCCCATCTTCTTTATCAGGAGATCTTCTTTGCTGTCTCTGCTGTCCAACACTTTCTGGGCTATCTCTAATAGCTCTGACCTGTTCTTTCCTGCAAACCCATCCATCTTTTGTATCTTTCTAAGTATGTCCTGGGCCAGCTGAGTAACAAAGGCTATGTTAATCACTGTAAGATTTGCCAGGTATTCTGAGTCTACAGGAGTGCATCATCAATAGGCATCCAGGAGGCACTCCTGGAAAGCTGAAGGCAATTCATCTGGGCCCTGTTTCACATCTGTTACCTTAGATTGGTTAGTGGGTTTCCGGGCTTTCATTCCTTCTAGCAGAACCTGGTGGTAGTCACTGAGTGACCTCCTACCTCTCTCTATATTGTAGACCCATTAGGGTCTCCTTCTTGGCAGAGCACAGTCAATCTCTTCTGCCCTCTGGTCACCAGTCATTGATGCTTTTCCGGGGAGCGGTTCAGTTGCTTTCATGAGAATCTGTTCCCTTTCTTTGGTAGTGAAGAGGGTGTGGAGAATCTGCGGACAGTTGTCCCACATGGGGAGATGATTGAAAAAGATAGAATCAATTAGAGAAATTAAGGAATCAGTGTTAGTGCTGAAAGGGGGGTTCTGGTTCTTCCAGTTTGTAGAGATCTGTGGTGGAGAAAGGGACATACGGGTAATGATTGTCAGGAAATGACCACAGGGGATCAAGGACTGAAGGAGGTGCCACCCCAGAACCAGAATCGGAGGAAATGTTGGGAGGGCCATATGGGACTCCCTGGTGGGTGTGGAGAAGGGGAAAGACAGGGGGAGGTAGAGAAGAGCTGGGGGAGGGGGGCAAAGGTAGGTGGAGGTAGGGAAGAACTAAATGGTGGGGTAGGGGTAGGTGCAGATGGGGGAGGGGGAGCAGAGCAAGACCTTGGTGGTGCGGACTTGGGTGACAAAGGTGGAGGCTGAGGTGAGGAGGGGAGAAGATGATAAAGATGGTTATGTGAGGGAGAAGAGGTTCTTCCTCCTGTGAGTCCTACAGAACAGTCTTCAGAGGGGGCTCATTGGTCTCTGCTACACCACCCTTGAAAGGTCCATCTGTTGACAACCAGGGATTGGCCACTTTGCCCATTTGTGGACCATACAGACCTTCGGGGGCTGGGGTGGGGGAGCAGGTTGGAAATTGCTTCAGCCCAAGGCAAGATGTATCCCATTCGATCTGGGTGGCCAGGCACCGAGGGTGACATGAACCACTGCCCAGGCTATCTGAGAGTCAAAAGTACCCTGGGAGTCAACCCAGTATGTGGGCCATTCAGTTTCACAGAATGTTCAGAGGTGACTCTTGGTGATAGGATAATCATAATCCTCCTTAACTATGGCGGGGGTTGGCGGAGGGGAGGGGGGGGGGGGGGGGGTGGGGGGGTGGTAAGAGGGGGAGGTGAAGTTTATCAAAATCTTTTAGAACACAGGTTAGAGGGCTACTAGACTTGCTAGTCTTATTACTCATACTGTCCAACAGTTCAGTCACCCCCAAGTCCAAAGTAAATCAATTAACACAGAAAGTACAAAAGGCAGAAAGAGAACAGTAATGAAGACAAGACAAGATGCACAAAGACAAGAGAAACCGGACATAAAAACCAGACTAAGAACCTCAGGTGGGCAGTGCAACATCTCACTTTTTGCCCTGGATGGGAGAATATTGGGGTCCCATCGAACCCTCCCCATATTCCAGATAGGGAACCCACAAAACAGAACTAGACTGTAACTCACCAGGAGGCCTCAGTAGATGCTTTTCTCAGCATGAAAGCTCACCCCAATGGTCTGCAAACTGAAGGCAGCCCCAGCAGAACCTTGGAACGTTTCAAAGCATGTGCCTCCTGAGGCAGATCCCCAACCTCCCCACCCCCCTCCTGGAGTTCCAGAGCAAAGCTCTGGGTTTAGAATTTGGGTGGGTGGTGTGTATCTCCCTGGGGCTCTCAAGAAAATGTTAATCCCAACGGTAAGAAGAAGACCGCTACCCCAATTTGAGCCAAATTTGAATCAAGCTTTATGTTTTTTATTGGGGTGCACCCAAGAGCTGGCCACCGACTGCCTCTTAAGCCATGTTAAAGAGAGCAGCCTAAGCAGGCAGTGGTGGCGCACGCCTTTAATCCCAGCACTCGGGAGGCAGAGCCAGGTGGATCTCTGTGAGTTTGAGGCCAGCCTGGGCTACCAAGTGAGTCCCAGGAAAGGCGCAAAGCTACACAGAGAAACCCTGTCTCGAAAAACAAAAAAAAAAAAAAAAGAGAGAGAGCAGCCTAGAATCTATCTCTTGAGCCCCTTTTAAGGAGTAAAATCACAATCAGTTTTGCAGAAGGGAGACAGTGGGGTAATAAGGAAATTTAAAAAAAATCTTTAAAAAATATTATGTGGTCACCATGTGATTAAGGGAGGGTCAGGGAGGGTCAGTGTATGCTCAAAAACAAATCAAAGTTATAGGTTGGGAAAGGTCAGGTTCCAGGAAACAGAGCTACTCAACTCTCACAGTACCTAGAAACTTACTTTTAAAAATACAGCTGGGGATTTAGTTCAGTGGTAGAACGCTTGCCTGGGTTCGGTCCTCAGCTCTGGGGGGAAAAAAAATACAGCATAATGACTCCTGCCTTCGAAATGGAGTCAGGCGGGTTCCTCAAAGACCCTGTATTTTTTTTTTCTGAACTTTAGTCAGCTTCTTATCCGATGAGCAATAGAATATATTCTTAAATTTCACCATAATCCAAGCTATCTGGCTTCTTGTCTCTCTGCAGTTAATAGAGAAATTAAACCCATTGTTGCATTATTTATTTATTCATCTGCCCACTCACATAAGTGAACCTGTGCAGGCTTCTTCTGTGCTGCTTACCAAAACAGCCTTGGGCTCTCTCAGCCTAAACACACACACACATGTACATGCATGCACACACACACTCCCACCTCCCACACACATCTGTGCACCTACGCACACAACTACCATCTGCAATTCTGCATTCCTCTGGATTCCAGATGACAAAGTATTACCTCTCCTGCTTGTGTTCTTTAAACTCATCAAGTGATTGTGTTTTTAGGATCTGAATGTTGAATCCTCCAAAATTCAGATATTAAAATCCTAACCTCCACAGTGATGTTCGAAGGTGGGGGTGTTGTGCTTGCACCGCCAGACCCCCAAGCAAGACCACCACAGAGCCAATATCCAATGCAAAATACAAAGGGGTTTATATAGGAAAGGTTTACATGCAGCTTGAGATTGGACGAGGGGGTGAGGAGTGAGATAGTTCTTTGAAGTTACTGGCTGAACTATAAGTATGAGGTTACTGATGGCTAACAGGATTCAGGGTATCTACAGAGACATACATTTTTACTCCCTATGTCCTGCTTTTGTTGAACCCAGGATAGATACATTCAGATTTATTGTTCCAGTCCTACTCTCCCCTGAGTTCAACTTCTGGTCAGTTGAGCCCATTAATCCCCATATCTTGTTTTGCCAAGCCCAGGATATATAGATTTATTGTTTCAGCCTTATCTTCCCATAAGTTCAACTTCTGGTCAGTTCTAAAACTGCTGGTCAGCAAATATCTTTAGTTCTGGGGTTACATATGTATGCTACCGTGCCTGGCCTACAAATGCATCTTTGACATTATCATCCATGTGAGCAAACAAAACTTAGCATGTTACTCCCCTTCTCAGTATGTTAGAAGTTGCCCCATTGGCCACAAGGTCCAATTGAAGTTCTTTGAGATGACATGTGAAGCCCTCTGGACCTGGCTAATCCCACCTTTGCAGTCTCCCATCATTTGCTGGACTCTAGCTACACAACTACCCTTGGTCCTGGCATGTTTAGAGCTTATTCTGCCTGGGACATTCTGGTCCCATCATTTCTGACCACTCTCCCAGATGCATGCATGGCTGGCCATCTAACTCTTCATTTCTTCAGGATTAACTGGATGTCTTCCTCTGATAGACCTACCCTGTGTGTTCTCTCTATAAGACCCCAAAATCTTCCCCTTGTCCCTTTTTCTGCTCTTCATGTCACTTTCATAATTTCCATACACCTTGTTTATTTGCATACCAGTTTATTATCTAACTTTCCACTAAAATGTACTTTGTATGAGAGCAAGGTCTGCTTATCTACATACTGCCTTAACAGTTTCTGTTAGTGGTTGGTTGTTTTAAAAATATAAGAACAAAAGAAAAGAAATGAATAAATGTCGGAGCAATTGAATAAACAAACCAATGAGCAACTATGCCTCTAGGCATGAATTCCAGCTTTTGCTTCTGCACTTTAACTTTGCCACCACCACAAAACAGCACAGACTGGAAGCTTTTTTGTTTGTTTTTCTTGTTTTGTTTTGTTTTGTTTTTCTCAAGACAGGGTTTCTTTGTGTAGCTTTGGAGCCTGTCCTGGAACTCACTCTGTAGACCAAGCCGGCCTCAAACTCACAGAGATCTGCCTCCCGAGTGCTGGGATTAAAGGCATGTGCCACCACCACCTGGCCAGACTGGGTAGCTTAAGCAGCAGAAATTTATTAGTCCCAAATTCTGGAGGTTTAAAGTCCTATTTCAAGGTGCCAGCATGATCAGTTTCTGATGAGGGATCTCTGTGTTTGCAATGCCAAGAATTTATTGATTTGTATAAAGCCATTGAACGCCATCTCAAGGGCACTACTCTCAGAATTCCATCTAATTCTGACTACCTTTGAAAAGCCTTTCTACAAATGCCGTCACTTGAGGGGTGGGGCTTTAATGTATAAATTGAAGGAGTACAGTTCGTTTATCCCATTCTCTTCCCTCTGTGGGTGGGCTCAAGAGCGATCATTTCTCTTTTCAATAAAGTACTCACTTCTTCCTTTGGTCCTTGCTACCATCCTGAGTACTTACAATCTTATGCAGGAACTAGTTTCTTACATGGCTGCCTCCACAATCAACATTGTGAAGTCCCTGAGGACTGTGCCATCTCTCCATTGTGTTACATCTGGTACCATGACTGGCAGGTAGAGAGGATTCCAGAACTATACATTGATTGAATACAAAAAAAATCTTCAATGAATTCCAGCAGCCAAGAAGGCACTAAAATACAACCCAGGCAGCTAATATTCATATTATAAAGCATATAAGAACTACTCAGAGGAGATTAATATTTAAACTGTCCTACAAAGTCTGCTTATAGTTCACTATCATGCATTAAGTTGTCATATGATTTCTAAGACAATTTATATTGGTGATGTAGGGCTATGATATTAAATCATCACGGACTGAGTTACCTATATAATAGAATTTTATTTTCTCACAGTTCTGGAAGGCACTTTGAGATAAGCTGTTGGCAGGGTTGGTGTTTCCTGAGGACTATAAAGCAAGAAACTGTTTCAGATCTGTCTCGTCGGATTATACATGGCCATCTACTGCTTTATTGTCCGTCATTTCCCACCCCCATAATCATCTATGTCTAACTTCTCTCTGTAAGACAGTAGTTGCACTGGATTGGGACCTCCATAATGAGCTCATGGTCACTTATTACTCCTGTAAAGATCATGTATCTAAATACAGTCACAGGCTGGCGTCCTGTGGATTAAGACTTTAACGTAGGAAATCAGATAGAGACTGTATTCAGTCTATAGCACAATGTTTGTTGTGAAGATGAGAAAAATAAAAGGCAAGGGATATAAGCAGTCACAAGAAAGCAAGGAAGGAAGAAACATGCGAAAACCAGAGTCAAGGACGGAACATACTTACAGTAGTGAAATACAAAAAAAAAAAAAAGAAAGAAAAAAAAGAAAGAAAGAAAGAAAGAAAAAAAGTATGCACGCGGGAAAAAAAACAAAGTAGAAGAAGACTAAACAAAGGGCAGAATAAACTCATGTTAATGAACAGGGGCTTTGGTAAATGCTTGGGTATATTTAGAACAGCCAATTTAAAGGAGCAGGAAAGGCTATAATACATTTTGTAAAGCGTAGTCCTTCAATTGTGGCCACGTGGTTTTCCAGATTGCTTCTTAGAAGGAAAGCCTCTAGGCACATGAATGATAAACTTTAACTACTTAAGAAGACTCAGTTTCTATTGGTTCTGGTGGCTTTGATGGCTTATATTGCAGAGTGAGCTATCCCCCACAGAGGAGAAAATGAAGATGATATACTAGGAAGTTCGAAAAATTAATAAAGGAGCAGGAATTCTTTTTCATTCAATTTTTGTTCTTCCTCCCACGTTTTCCTCTTTGCCACCATCTTCTAGGGTATTCAGTTGGCTCTCCAGGAAGAGTGACTCGCCATGTGTAAGGAACCCCAGGGGAAGGGGATGGAGGTGGTTTAGGGGTAGACTAAGAGGAAAGACTGGCTTCGAAGGTGACTCATACTTCCTAGATTGTTGCCAATAATGATTTTACTTGGCAGAAACCTCTCATCACACTTCATGAATATGCTGGATGTCTGTTAAAATTTAAATTAATATGTTTTTAAACGATGAAGACGCACACAGCTCATTTAAGCTGCGAGATTTACATCTCATGGTATTCTTATAGAGACAGAGCAGGAAGATGTGCCCGCTGCTCTTGGTAGGGACCTGCTGTGATTTTGTGATATTATGAGTGCTTTTTTCTTTTGCCTATTTCTGGTTTATAATAATATTTAAAAAAAATAATGTTAGTTTTAGATTTTAAGGTGATATTTTAAAATCAACCCAGGTGTCTAAATTCATGTCCTTTTAACTCTGATTTTCCCCCCTGTTAGTTGGATTATCTAATCCCCCCCCATTTGTAATGTGTATCATTTCCTCATAAGAAATTAAGTGTTTGAATTTTTGTTAATGACATGGATTTTTAAAAAAGCATGTGTGAAAAAGAATAACCAGAAAGTAATCGCCTCCTTTTTTATTTCATTCCTAAAAATACAGAAAGAAAGTATGAATGGCAAGTAGCCAGATAATTATAAGAGCATTTTTCAATTAATAAGAATTGGAATGCTGTCTTAACATCTAAGAAACTCAGACGTGCCTAAATTTCCTGGGTCATGTCTCTTCTCACCATGTGCCCATCCTAAAGTCAAACTCAGCATTTCGCTACGTCTCTAAACCGACTCCACCATTCTGTGCATTTGTAAGTAACACCAAGAACTCCTAAGGAGTTCTGGGAGGGATGAGGGCAAGGCACATAAATCACATCATGCATCACCCAGGAGAGTTTAAGGAAAGTTAAACTCCCTGGTCACCCCCAAACTCCTTACTCTCTTCTGCCCATCAAAAAAGAAAATCTTTTCTGCGGTGATAGAATTAAACCTATCACATTTGACTAACTCAAGTCTAACTCGAATGACTTGAGTTCCTCAGCGACCAGAAAGAAAGTCAAACAGAGCCAACAGTATCTTTCACAAATAAGTCCCATCAAAACTGCAACAAAACAGGCAACAACAACTGGCTAATGACTGTCTTTTTTCTCAATCAAGTCTGACCCTGGAGTCTATGTAAAAATGAATAGGGAAGGCGCCAAAATGAAGTAAAAATATTTGTTATAAAAATGTGTGTGTGTGTGTGTGTGTGTGTATGGGTGTGGGTGGGTAGGTGGATGAGTACATGTGTGTTTTTGTGTATATGTATGTAGTATGCATATGTACGTGGTGTGTATGTGTGTCTGTCTGTCTGTCTGAGTCTGTATATATGTGTGTGTAATAGTGGTGATGGTGAAGTCCTGAAGTTAAGAGAAAATTATTTTCACCAGCTGAATACAGATGCTCATATACTCATAAATATATGTGGACAGAAGCCTGGAAGAGGCAGGGCAAGGACTCTTTCAGCCTGACCTTAGGCTGCTCTTGCCCTGAACTTTGGAGCTGGAGACTCTGGAGTTCCAGGTGATGAGACCAGGGGCTTTCTAAGCTAAGCTGCCTCTGCGTGGAAATATTCTGCTGTACAGCCTCTCAAAATTCAGGAGTTTTGTAAGTAGGGGAGATTTTAGATACTTCTGCCATGAGAGACAATGAACATGATTTCTTGACGATACAACTATTTCTCTGTGTATACGTACATCAAAATATGCCACAGAACTTAACATAGAAGTTACATAATACAGTACGGTGTTTTTTAAAAGTACGTTGCAATAGTGTTTCTTAGAACACAGGAAACCCTTCAAAACAATTATTTTTTTAAAGAAAACCTAAAAACCAAATCCTATACTGCTGTATAACTCATTTGGCTGATCAAGATGAATTTTAGTTAGAAAGACAGAGACAGTTTCCTCTCGTCTGTGACCATTCTAGGCCTAAGAAGCATCTAAAACTATGTAGAGCAAAAGGGTAAAAAGATTTACCTTGATGGCTGTCAGGAATCCAAATTTGAGCTTTTTTCCAGCTGTTTACGCCATCCCTCGGCAACCATTTAGTAATTGCCCAGTTACTGTTTCCAAGCATGTGGGCCGTGGCTTGTAAAGTCAGGGTGGCAAGGGAGGAAAACCCAGCCTGCAAAGTTTCCATCAAATATGTCTGAACTGCAGACAGGGAGTGAGTCACCCTGACTCTCCTTGGTTATTGAAGTTATACGGAAATTTTCTTCCTCACCTTGGCACTGCTACCAGCTCCGATGACTGCTCCCAGGCTTCGGGTGCTCTGTGCTGCCTCCCCCAAACTGGTCCTTGAGACACAAGATAGCTTTGTTCTCCTACCTTCACTCTTGCTATTTTCAAAATATATGCTTACAGTTATCTCTGTGGTTCTGATTTTAAAATAAAGACATAACGTTAGATTTTTGATACTTAATCTCGTTATTAGCGATTGCGTCTCAAAACCAATTCAGCTATGCAGTGTGAATTGTCTGCTTGGCTGCTCCAGACAGTCTTGATGAGTACAACCATCCTGCCATGTTCCCTGAACAACTCTTTCCTGTTCCTCCCCTAAGTGTAGCGTCTTGGCCTCACAGACTTCTCTGTGACTCTCAAGCAACCGTCATCCATTCTGACCTGGGGCGTGGGGATAAGAACCAGAGAAATTAGTTTCTTAAGGATGTATGTATTTCCAAAAGGCCACAAAGAACAAAAATTAATGTGGCAAATCTGTCTTATATGGGAACAGCTAAGAGTCCAGAGGAAAAAGCTTTCAGGACAGTGGAATTAAGCTGCTTGTTTGGACAATCCCCACACTCAGCAGAGGGGGCTAAACACTGGACCGTGGGCCACTGTTTTCTGAACATCACTTAGGGCAACTGTACTGTCTCTCGGGGTTGTATAGAAAAACTTGACTGTGTAAATGCTAAACATTGAAGCCTTGTGTGTGTGCATATAACACCCAATGGCATCTGAACAAGGCCCATGGAACAGTTAACAGTACTGTGTCATTTCTTGGGCTTGGTACTTTCCTAAAGGCACAGAAGATGTGGACATTGGGGAAGCTGGGCAAAAGACAACCTGGGCTTTCGAACTATTGTTTTTATTAACTTCGTGTCAACCTATAACAGTTTTAATACATTTTGAAAATTCCAGAAGACATTTAAAAATCTTCCCAGAAGTGTGTACATCACACTAAAGAAATAATATTAAAATGCAACTTGCCTCACTTCCAGTATATTTTTATGTCCCTAAGTACTACGGCTGTTATACTTTATTGAAAATAAATGTTTTCATATCATGAATTCTGATCACAGTTTTCCCTCCCCCAACCCCCTCCCAGATCCTCTCACCTTCCCACACTGGCCATTTAGATCCCCTAGCGCCAGAATATGAAAGATTAAATAAACACTGAAAGAAGCAATGGACGCAATGAAATCTTGAATAGGCTAGACATGGCCTGAGGGACTGAAAGAGGCAGGTGGCCCCAGACAGGAAGGGGCAGTGAAGAGGACAGCATGGAGTCTTTGGACGGATTTCCTCACATCAAAGCCATCAACTGAAGATTTGAGTCTAAATTGCCTCTCTTGAGTTATGAAAGTTCGGTTTAAACATTATGAAAGGTTGGAGGCAGAACTCAAGGGGACAGCTGATGGAATCCTGGCAGAACAGCATGTTTCCTGAGCTGTGGTCCAGATCATCTGAAGCATTTATCTAAACTGACTGCTGTGTCCATGTGTCTGAGCCACTGTGCCCAATCCAGTATAAATTTTTGGTTTTGTTTTTAATATGCTTGAGTAACATGCTCAAGTAACAGGATTAGTCGCACCATGATATGTTCTATCACAGAATGTGGAAGATCAAATTATCCTTAGAATTTAAGGATATACCAGTGAAAGCTCAGGGCAACCACAAACAGGATGGAGGATGCTTTCCATGTTCCTGACTCATCCTGCAGGAAATAAGAGAGTCAGACTTCCATATCGGAGGCAACAAACAACAGAGACGGTCCACAGACCTGCTGACACTGTGCTCATTCAAGCAGAAGCAATTTCCTAGTTACTTCTGGGAACTTCATATGTCACCAAGAGTACATAACGCTACCTTGTGGCACCCCGTTTGTATCAAGTAACTCACTCCCCTGTGATGTAGGCACTAAGCAACCGCCTTTTGTGGAAAAGAGAACATTCAGCTGTAGAATGTACAAAGTCTACATGGGACACACCAGCAGGGAGATGGAATTTAACCCCACTCTACTGTCTACAACTTAAGAATGAAATCACAGCCTCTAGATCACCAGTTCTCAACTTGTGGGTCATGACCCTTTCACAGGAGCCGCCCAAGACCCTCAGAAAATGCAGATGTTTACATTACGGTTCACAACTGTAGCAAAACTACAGTTATGAAGTAGCAACAAAAATAGTTGCATGGCTGGAGGTCACTACAACATGAGGAACTGTATTATAGGGTGGGCAACATTAGGAAGGTTGAAAACCACTGCTCTAGACACCACTGTCTTGTGGTACTCAAGCGAGGATGCTGTGTAGGTAAGTCTTTAGGAAAGCATCAGTAACAAATAGAGCAGGTATCATGTTAAAGAGACAAAGCAGAAGGATTCCCAAAGTCAATAGGCAGGTTTCCTTAGCTTTAAGAACAATAAACTAATTGCTCTATAGTCCTTTGTTGCTTCCACAAATTGCTGTTATTGACGGTTTAGCAATGTACTAACTGGCCTCCCCAGACTTCTAAACCTATGAACCCTAATTTGCACATTAAGGAATCTAAAAATGTCAGAATAAAGGAGTTCCTTTAATCCCACATCCAGTGGCATACTTGACTGGTTGTTATTCCAGCTACATTCATCCTGTGGGTTTGGGATGAGTCTAAATTGCCCTGATTCTCTGTCATTGAAGGGCTGATGTTTATCCAAATCCTAGTCCCCTGATTGAGGGAGTGATTGTGGTCCACCAGGGACACAGTGTAAAAAGGAAGTCGTTTCCTCCAAGAGCCTTGTTTGTGTTTTTGACAACTGTTTTAGTTTATAACCTATTTCCACCCCCATCCCCTGCCCTCCAAAAGTAAACAGACCACAAGTCATGGTGCTGTGGGGGTGTGGATGGAAGAGGAGGGAGGAAAGAGCTTTCCCCGGAGCAAGAGGGTTTTTTAGCGAACCAAAATTTAATTTGGAAACAAACTCAAGTGCCCAAACCAGATGGAGTCGACATGAAGATCAGTTCATTTTCTAAGCATAAACTTAGTCTCCCAAAACTCCCATTTGCTGGTACAAAATGGTCAGACACTAATGGGTACTCATATTAGATTCCAATTATGTTAGTGGCTAAAGATGCACTTCATCATGTGATCAGGCACACCTCTTTAGCCCACCTGGCCTCATCCGTCTACCCAACCACACATAGCAGGGAGAGTGGTCTCTACTGGGCCAGAAGATGGCAGTTATTTCTGATTCTTTGTGGGAACAGACTCTCTTTTTTTCCTTAAACTATGACACTGAAAACCCTTCCTGGAAGTTTTTTGGTTTTGTTTTTTGTTTTTGTTTTTTTTTAGGATACAATTTCACTAAGAAATTACATTTTCAAAACTTGAACTAAGTTTAGAAAATAAGCCAACTTTTAGAGTTTCTCTTCCTTCCCACTCTCTTCCCAAGACCTTAGCTGACTTCTTTGTGTTACAACGATAGTTCATTGTAACAATGATAATTCATTGTAATTCTTGATTTGGTAAAAGAGGAATTCACATAAATATCCCTTTTCCATATGCCTGTTTATCAAACTACATATAACCAAAACTACCAGTAACATGTGGTCTGCCCATTCCATTGCAGGCATTTCAGTTAAATACCCATCTATATATAAGACCTACCAAGGGTGCTGCAGAGATATCTCATTGGTTAAGAGTACTGGCTGCTCTTCCAGAGGACCCTGTTCAATGTCCAGCACCTGCCTGGAGGCTCACAACCATCTTTAACTCCAATTCCAAGTGATCTGATGCCTTCTTCTGACCACCACAGGTACCAGGCATGCCAGTGGTGCACCAACGCATGCAAAACTCTGCAAAATAAAAAATTTTAAGCCTTTTAAAATTTGTTTGATTACATATTTAACTATCAGCAGGAAAAAAAAGGAAAGTCACATTGTCTGAGATGACAGAATTCTATTATATAAAACACCAACTTGTAAAGGCCAATGTATGGAGGACCTGTCCCCGGCACTTGAGCTGGCTTTTGGGAACCTATTCCCCATGCTGGATTGCCTTGCCCAGCCTTGATGCAGGGGGAGAAGCTTGGATCTGCCTCAAATTGATGTGCCATGCTTTGTTGACATCTATGGGGAGCCTGCCCCTTTCTGAACAGAGATGAAAGAGGAGTGCATGGGGAGGGGGGTAGATGGGAGGCAGGAGGAGGAAACAGGAGGAGAGGTGTAGCTAGAGTTTTCCTGGTCCTGCCTGGCCCACAGTCAGGACAAATCTCTCTCACCCACCAGTCCCATAGCTGCTCAGACCCAAGCAAGTAAACACACAGAGACTTATATTACTTATAAACTATATGGCTGTGGCAGGCTTCTTGCTAACTATTCCTATATCTTAAATCAACCCATTTCTATTCATCTATAAGTTTCCACATGGCTTGTGGCTTGCAGGTACCTTACATCTTGCTTTTCATGGCAGTGGCTGGCAGTATCTCTCTGCCTCAGCCTTCCACTTCCCAGAATTCTCCTCTCTCCTTGTCCAGCCTATACTTCCTGCCTGGCCACTGGCCAATCAGTGTTTTATTTATTAACCAATCAGAGCAACACATTTAACATACAGAACATCCCACAGCACTTCCCCTTTTCCTTTTTTCAAAAAGGAAGGTTTTAACTTTCACATAGTAAAATTACAGATAACAAAACAATTATCAAGCAAGAATTACAGTTACAATATTACAATTATATTATAACTAGTAATATTACAATTACTAGTTATAATATCTAGTCTATTTGTATTTGGCAAAATTAAAGAAGATATCCTATCTATCCTACATTTGTGAGTCTAAGGTTTCATATCTAACTTATCTTTTATCATAACTAAGGAAAATTATAACTATCTAGTCTTCAACTACATCAAAGACCTCAGAAGGATATAATATTACCTGAGAAATGGAAGGACACAAGCAACTTTCAGGAGCCTTGCGAGAGTATACAGAGACAGCTGGCAGCCTGGACAGTCATCCAAAGTTTCTTTGTAAAGTTGGGGCATCTGTTTTCAGCCCACAGGCCTAGAGTCTCTCAGTCATTTCTCTCTGTGTCCTGTAGAATGTCTGGCAGTTTCCTCTGCAAAGAAGGAACCTGAAAGACCATTTCACCAAGCAAAGTTCAGTGGTCACCTTCCTATGGGTCCTGCATGTCCAGTCGATCAAGCAGTCCAGGCAAGAACAGTTTCTTGCCCAAATGGCTATTTTTGCAAAGAAGAAGATAAACTCCATATAGAGTGTCTTCAATGTCCATCCTCCTCTCTGAAGTAAATCAGTGCTGCCAGGAGCAGACATGTCTCATTGTCCAGAAAGTCTAAATTTTTAAAAATATTTTAAATGCCATATTCTGTAGGTCTTTGAAGTGTTTGAAGATTACCTACCTAACTAAATTATATCTATGTATACCTAGAAAACTTAACTAACATGACTACAAGTGTGATTATCATAGATGACTAATTATTAATCTATTTCTTAATTATCCATTACAATTTAAATGAGTTACACAAACATAATACCTCAAACAAGAGTAGAAATATACATACAGTATAACAAATTTAACTTTAAATTTCTATCAATAGACTAAAATCCATAGCAACGTAAAACATTTTTAAACAAGTTGTTAAAAAGTAGGTTCAACTTTCTACCCTTTTATCCTATCCTATCAATATCCTATATATCAAGTGAGCCATCATGTGGGTGATGGGAATTGAACTCAGGACCCTTGGAAGAACAACCAGTGCTCTTAACCGCTGAGCCATCTCTCCATTCCGCCGAGGGCACACCACTGGCCCATCTCGCCTGCCGCGCCCCACCTGACCCATCTTGAAACACAGACCAAGGAGTCTAATGCATGCACAAGTCAGGGGCTCGTCCAAAAGCCACCGTGGCACAACAAAGGTGAAGGGCTCCGCCCGGGGCCCGAGGTGTGATCCCGAGGCCCCAGCACACAAGGTCAACGAAATACGCAGTTTTATCCAGTAAAGCAAATGATTAGAGGTCTTGGGGCCAAATGATCTGAACCTATTCTCAAACTTTAAATGGGTAAGAAGCCCAGCTAGCTCAGTCGGTAGAGTATGAGACTCTTAATCCCAGGGTTGTGGGTTCGAGCCCCATGTTGGGCACCAAATGTAGATGTAACAATATTATTAAATAAGAAACACAGAACCAAATGCAGAGTTAAAAGCCCAAGAGGTCAGAGCAGTAGTTAAGAGCTGATACTAAAAAAAAACTTTCTTACCCTTCGCTCCCGCTATCGTCCTTCCCCTCAGAAAGAGACCTACTTCCTGTGTATCTGTTTTTTTATTGACTTTCTGTTCTGCCTTCTCATTGATTGTAAACCCAACCACATGACCTCCTTGTCGCTGCCTGTCTGTACAGACCTCCAGGTCTTCTATGGTTGGTATTGAGATTAAAGGCGTGTGGCTCCATGCTGTCTGTATCCTTGAACACACAGAGATCTGTCTGTCATGTGATTAAAGGTGTGCGCCACCACTACCCAGCCTCTGCTATGGCTTGCTATTAGCTCTGACCCCCAGGCAACTTTATTTATTAACATACAAATAAAATCACATTTCAGTACAAATGAAATATCACCATAGAGAGGAAGGAGGGGAAACTTGATCGGCATATAAAATAAGTGAATAAATGTAATTAATAATTTAAAAGGTCGATGTATGATCATCTTGGATGCTCAGATTATTCTTTCTCACCACACCCATGCCATGTACTGTGAACAATCAACCACACAGGTCGTGGGTACCGGACGACAAAGCACATGTCATTTATTGAAATGTCACACGGCGGTTGCCCTGCTTGCTCCAGAAATTTCCATTTTCTGATGGAAGGAGCTTTTTTGAATTTCTCCATGTCTTAAATGAGCATGTATTAGTTATATAGTGGACTTTGTTATGAAATTTTGTGCATGTCTACAATGTATTTTGAGCATATTTCCCCCATTACCCTCTCTTGTTCCCTCCTCTTCTGACTGATCTCTTCCTCCTCCCAACCAGTCCCTTTCTATTTTCATGTCTCTTTTTTACTTTTTAAGAAAGGGATTTCTAAATCTTTAAAACCTATTTTCCTGAAAATTAGAAAATACCCAAGGGGGGGGGGGGGGAATTTGCATCTGAGCCACAGTAACATGAATGGACACTTCCCCAAATCCCATATTTAAAAACTACACTTCAAAGGAGAGTCATGCCAAAGGTCATGGGTCAATAGGCTTTAATCATTGTAAACATTGATTGAGAAGATTACATATGAGTTTAATATTTATACATGCAAATGTATAATTAATTTGTTATTTAACACGTGACAGTTATGTTTATATTGTATGGGTAGTCTTATAATGAATACATACTACTTTTAAAATGAAAATTTCCATTTTTGGTTAGATTGAAAACCATGCTTCATTGAACCCAGAGCTAAAAAATTTGACCTGATAATTAAATATGTACCAATATACTCTAGTTTTATTTTAAAATGTACACATACATATTCCTCATTTTAAGGAACTCACCTAGAAGATACACTTCCCAAAACATAAAACTTCATATTTACGATGTTACTCATTGCTGTATCTTAGTAATTATGTTGGGAACAACTTAAACATAATATGTCTATGATCTCAATAGTTTCTGCACATACAGCATATATTCTAAAAGGAGACTACTGTGTTTATAGATGGGATATCTGTAACCACCAATTCAACCAAGTGAGCAGTGTGCTCTCAGTACCAACCACACAAATCAACAGTGTGTGTTTCTGCCAAATATAAAGTACTGAGGACAAATGCCACCAGTGTAATGTCACTGCCCAAAGTGGAGAGCAGGAGACTAATCATGAGGAAATGTCCCACAAATCCTCATGGACAGGATTCTTCAAAACCATCAAGGCTGTTTGTTAAAATGTGAGAAATGAATGCACGTTCTTTTTTCTTTCTTTCTTTCTTTCTTTCTTTCTTTCTTTCTTTCCTTTTCTTTCTTTCTTTCCTTTTCTTTCTTTCTTTCCTTTCCTTTCCTTTCCCTTTCTTTCTTTCTTTCTTTCTTTCTTTCTTTCTTTCTTTCTTTCTT